>PVIH01004313.1:0-142630 GCA_004025045.1 Sigmodon hispidus
TAGAAACTCTCAGGGCATCCAATCCCAATAAGCCATGTGGGCACAGCTCATAGGTCCACATACACAACAGCAAACCACGCCCCAGGCTCAAGCCAAATAAGGAGTTGTTTATCAAAAGAGAGCACTCACCCACGGGGAGGTGGGTGGAGGCAGGAAATCAGCACCATCTTTAGAGTGTAGCAGCAGGCAGCTCTCTACACTTAACTGAAAGCTAATAATTTTCAGACAACTTTTTACAAAGGTCTGTTCTTAAAGCTTGATGACTTTGAATAGGAAACAGAGTTTGTGTTTTTAAATGTTTTTAGACAAGTCACTTCCCCCCTGAGTGGGTGTAAATTAATTCATTCTCATACTTTGGAAAGTTACAGTGATCAATCGCCAAGGCTGTTCCAGATCTAAAAATCTGGAATAAAGATACTGTAAATTATTCTAATTTTTTTTTGCTTCACAGAATCTGAACCTAAGCTAAATATTTCTTTTGTGATTTGCATTAAATTGAAAGACAGAAGAAGAGGAAGATATAATGTATCTGTCTGTACAACTCGCTTGCATTCTTCTTGGATGTTTCCTTTTTATTTTTAGGTGCAGTGGGTGGACAGATAGTTGGTAGTGTGCATGGTAGATGGCAAGTGGCTAGGTAGAGAGTAGGTGGGTAGAGAGGTAAGTAGTTGAGTGTTTGCCATGTCTATGATTTGGGGTTAGTTATGTTGTTACTGTTTGTTTTCTGAGATAAGGTCTCACTCTGCAGCTAGGCTGACCTTGAAACTCCCAGCAATCCTCCTGCCTCAGCCTCCCAAGATTATGAGCTATCACACCCAGTTTAAGTCAGAGATTTTCTATTTTGGTTGACTGCACAGCAGAACACCTGAGAGCCTTTAAAACTCTCCATCCCTTGCTGAGTCCAGAACAATTAAATCAGAATCCATGGCAATGGAGTCAGGTATCAAGTATAGTTAAAACTGCCCACACAGCCAGGGCCAAGCATCAATATCCAATATGAAAATGGCAGGTTCGGAAGCATGTTCACTACTAATGTACCCTTACTGTATTTGAAACTTCCCAACACTGGCTTCAGTTACTTTTAGCAATCATGTTATTTCATACAATTATAATGGTTATATTGTATGATACATTATAATGCTTTCATTTTAAAATAGCCTCATCTGTCTTTAAGTTTTATTATTAATTACCTAAAATCTAGAATTGTCCCTAATACATTTTCTGCACACACACTCTGTCTCCAATAAATATCTCTGCTGAGATACGTAAGCCAGATCAAGCAGAATTGAAAATATATAGTAACAGGTATATTGAGCAAAGTCACTCCTGGGCGGGTTCTCCAGTCCCAGAGATTGAGGCCCGGGAAGTTGTGCCCCTGGGCTAAGGCAGGGAGGTTTTATAAATTGTAGGAAAGAGAGAATGTCATGTCTGCCACAAACTGGGTTTGTGCCCAGGTATGGTTGTTGGTTTCCCGAATGGGAAAAGACACACACACACACACACACACACACACACACACTACCAGGACCACACAGAGTTTATTCAGGAGAGTTGCCAGGCAAGTACAGGAGCAGAGGAGCAGAAGAGACAAGAAACAGACTGCAACATGGCATCTCCTTTTAAGAAAAAGGGTGAGCACGGATTTACTTAGCCACGCCTAGGGGCGTGCCCTCTGCAAGTAGTGCAGTCTGCCAGGGCCATATTGGCTTCACAAAGTGGCCGCTACCCGCCAGGAATTCTTATTTCACCCAGCATCACTTTGGGTTCACCACGTGATGTGCCAGGGATTCGTACATCGGTCAAAAGCTGAGTATTTAGGTGAGGACTTGGAGGGTTAATAGCCTCACGGGAGGAAGTTGCAATAGCCTCCAGGAATGCAGAGCTGGGCTTTTTGGCTCCTTTGTTTGAGATTCTCTGAGTGGGCGGGGCTTGAGGAGAAAGCCATAGCAATGGGTCTTTCCTGATCATGCAGAAGGGAGCCAGAGACTCCAACCAAACAATGATTATTAACAGATTCTGCTGTAAAAAAAAAAAAAAATCCTCCTTTGCTGGAGTTATCGCTTCTGTCTTGGCTCATTTGTGCTGCCATAACAAAACACCACAAACCATGTCCTTAGCTGACTGATGGCATGAGAAAAAGCAATCTCCTTTTTTCAAAGGACACCAAATCCCATTTTGAGGGATCTGTAACTCACCAACGGTAACAGCTATATATCCTTGTAAACTTGAATGGGCAATTACATTTCAACATGAATTTTGAAAGCAATAAAAACATTCAAAATGTAGTATTTTATTACCCTTGTATTCACATTTCCTGCCAAATGTTCCATTTTATTCTAAGCTGTTGAAATTTCAGTTTCCTTAAGTGCATTTGTCTTTGTTTGACGTTTTAAGCACACCTCCTCGTTGTGATTGCATTTCATAAAAACTAAAAACCAGGGCTGGAGAGATGGCTCAGAGGTTAGGAGCACTGACTGCTCTTCCAGAGGCCCTGAGTTCAATTCCCAGCACCCACATGGTGGCTCACAACCATCTAGAATGAGATCTGGTGCCCTCTTCTGGTGTACAGGCAGAATACTGTATTCATAATAAATAAATCTTTAAAAAAAAAAAAAAAAAAAAAAAAAAAAAAAAAAAAAAAAAAAAAAAAAAAAAAAAAAAAAAAAAAAAAAAGCTAAAAGCCTGACTTCTTGCCATGAGGAGACTGTGTTAATATTATTAAGCCACAATCCTAGGGCTATCCACTTGTGACTATGTACTTAACCCCAATTTAACTTGCTTAGGGAACACTGGGTTTGGTTGTTGTGTACTAAATTTTCTATAACAGTGTATATGACCCAAATGTGAAAGCAAGCACTAAGTCAGGTAACAAGCACCAGTGTTTGAATAGGAGAAATCTCCCACAGGTTCACTTGTTGAATTTTTGATCCCCACTGAAAACTTTAGGAATTGGGCCTGGCTGGAAGAATAGTTCCCTGAAGCAAACCCTTGAAGATTTCAAAGGGCTGTTGCTCTCTCTCCCCTCCCCCATACCACTCTTTCTCTTTCTTCTTCCTGGCTTTCTCCAATTGCCATTGTAGTTCCGCCATGAGTATTCTTGTATATACCTTTACATGTACAACCATGTTGGAGTTTTAGTCTGTAAATGATTATTTTACTTACACAAGTAATTTTTAGGGTTTTTTTTCACTATATCTACTAGTGCCCTCTCTACACAACATCATGAGAAGCATTCTGGGGTTTCTGAGAAATCAGAAGAACCTAAAACACTCAGGGGAAGAGATGGCTTTTATACCTAAAATGGGTTTTTATTTTCTCCCTTAGTGACTGTCCAGAAATGTTTGTCTCCTGCTGCCGGTGAATAACTACAGACCATGGATCATGCTGAAGAAAATGAAATCCCTGCAGCAGCCCAGAAGTACTATGTGGAAAGGCCTATCTTTAGTCACCCTGTCCTTCAGGAGAGGCTGCATGTCAAGGACAAGGTCTCAGAGTCCATTGGGGAGAAGCTAAAACAGGCATTCACGTACGTCTAAGCATTTCCTCTTCGGTAGCATTCTGCTAGGACAGTTGCAAGGTCACATGTGTAAAGATCTTTCTGGTGAACTGTGGGAAGACTGAACGGTGAGCACTCCCAGCTTACAGAGCCACCTCTGGTGTTTCTGCTGGTGTCGGCCACTTGCTTTAGTTTCTTTTCTGTTGCTATGATAAATCAGCCTGATAAGAAGAAACCTATGGAGGAAGGATTTATTTATCACATAGTTCTGTCATTGCAGGCAGGCAAGGTAGGAACCTGGAGCATCACAGCCACAGTCAAGAGCAGGGGGAGGTACACAGGTGGACCCTTGATATAGCTCTCCTTGCTGATAGTTGTCAGACTCCTGGCTTGGTGAATAGAGCCACAGTAGACTGGGTCATACTACAATTAACCATCAAAACAGTTCCTCACAGACACACCCATAGCCCAGTTTGATCTAGACAATTCCTCATCAAACTTCTCCTTCACTGAACTAGCCAGCACACCATTCATTAGTTTTCTACTTTGCCTTATATCTGTGTAAAGGTTTACATGTCTGTTCTCAAATTCTCCACATAGCTCTAAGGTCTCCAGTCCCACATTGTCCCCAGAGATGATTCAGCCTCTCTTGGTCCCATGAGTGTCCCCACCCTGTTCAGTAGCATCTTAATCACTGACTGGGGTTTGCTTCTTATCACTCATGGAACTGAAGAATAGAGAGGACCCCAGTGTGTATTCTATGAAGATGTTGCTCACTTACAACTTTGTCTTTGTCTTCTTAGATGTACTCCTAAAAAAATAAGAAACATCATTTACATGTTCTTGCCCATCACTAAGTGGTTGCCAGCGTATAAATTCAAGGAGTATGTGTTGGGTGACTTGGTCTCTGGCATAAGCACTGGGGTGCTTCAGCTTCCCCAAGGTTAGTACAGCACTACTCTCTTGCGCCCCCTCACTGTTTCCCCTGCTTCCATCCCATGTTCTATCTATCCCGTGTTCATCGCATTTGCAGATTCATAGATTTTTGTCATATTTTTCTAGTAACTTTTACCTTTCTGAACAACTTCTTTTTTCAGAAACGTAAGAAGCCTTGGGATCATTCACACTAGAAAGTGGTGGTGCTGATTTGAAGACCAGTCAGTTGCTCAGTCAATATTTTGTTATAGTTGTGTGTAGTTCTTGCTTCTAGACCCATGACATAACTAAAAGGGAAAATGATATACTGAATTTTCTTTACAACTCTGTGGTTTTATCTATAATATAAGAAGATCTGAAAATATCAATCTGGGCCAGGAATGGTGGTGCATTACCCTTACTCTTAACACAGATAGAACATTGTGATTTCAAGGCCAAGTTGGTCCAAATATCAAGTTCTGAGACAGCCAAGGCTGCACAGTGAAACTCTGTCTCAAAAAAAAAAAATCAATACGTTCATCCTAACCAATACATGTTTATCAGCAAATGCCTGGTCCCCTTATCACTAGCGAGCTAACTATCCAATTAGAGACTGAGACAAGAAACAAATTTTTAAATCACAAAGGAAAATACAGATACAGGACACTAAGACAGTATTGAGGAGTTAGTTTAAGAAATAATGAAAAGATCTTTGGAAAGGTGGATTCAGTGTACATTGCTGCACGACACTGTAACTAAACTCAGTGGTTCACCCAAATAAAAGAGAGACATCAATGTGGGAAGAGGTTGCTGAAAAGAATCAAAAAAGGAGAGGAAGGGGGAGGGGAGAAAATGATCAAAGTTTATTACAGACGTGTCATGAAATTGTAAAAAGAAAATCAAAACCAATTTAAAGGCCATATGAACTGAGACCCTAGGCAGATGAAAACGAGAGGAAAAGCATTTCAAGCAGAAGGAACAGCCCAGGCTGCGGTGTGGCCAGGAAAAGAGCTGGGCTAAGAGGAAGGTAGTGTACTAGGACAGTAGGCAGCAGATAGTGAAGATGCTGCTGGACTTCCCGTGTAGGACACAGGAAACAGATGGTGACAACTGGAAGCCTCTAATATACTTCCTGTATGGTACACAGGAAGCAGGTAGTGTCAATGGGAAGGCTCTAATGAAGATCCTGCTGATTCCCAGTTGCCCTAGAATAAAACCCATCAACAAACACCTGATCTTTGTCATGAAGCTTTAAGAAAGAAGTTAGCCTGGCCTGGTGGCCTGTAACCTTTGTTGTTCAAAGGCTGAGGCAAGAGGATTACATGTTCATAGCCTCCCTAGGCTACAAAGAAGTCTCAACTCAGCTTGAGGAATGGAACAAGATCCTGTCTCAAAATAAAAAGTAAAAATGAGCTGGGATGCGTAGCTCAGTGATAGAGCACAGCAGGTCCTGGGCTCAGTCACCTGTAGAGAGAAGAGACCAACTGAGGAGGAGCAAGGGCCAGCAAGGTGGTTTGCTGGACAAAGACCCAACTGCAATAGTCTGTTGACCCAGATTCAATCCCAGGACCACAAAAAAGTGAAGGGAGACCTGATGTGACAGAGTTGTCCTCTGGATTCCATGTGTGCACCAAGGCACAAGTGCATACACATGGGCATGCACACACACACAATAATTATAAAATGCAAATATTTATGAAAACAAAGAAGTAACTCATCAGAAACAGAAATAATGGAGAGGGCAAATCTTTAAAGAGTCAAAAAAAGAACCACTCTGTACCTACGAAATAATTGTGGTTTGCTGTGATTAAAATAAGCATTGGAGAATCAGACAGAGCTCACCAAAATTAAACCTGACATGATTCCCAGAGTAACATCTGATGGAAGGGCTGGAAATTAAAGTAAAGAAAATCTTTGGGAAACATAAATATGTTATGACAGAAGAGGAAGAAGAGGAGGAGGAGGAGAAGGAGGAGGAGGAAGAAGAAGCAGCAGCTAACACAATGATCACTTTCCATGTGCCCACTGGTCAGTCTTCCAGAAGGAAGAGTAGAAATGGTGAAGAGCTGTCCAGGAGGAATTCTGCAGGAAATCAGACCAAATGGAAAACCATTAAAGCAAGACACACAGAGTAAACCATGTGAATACTAGGAAAACTTTCTGTCAATGAGAAAAGACATGTCATTTTATAATGAAAAGCTAAAAGTACTAGAAAGTCAATGATTTATATTCAAATTTGTTTAATTAGGAAATGAATTCCACACCAGACACTGGGAACTTAAGAACCTATCCTGCAGGACACTGGAAGCTGACATATGGTCTACTAACTCTCTCAGCCCCTTGTGCTTAAGTCTTCATTTGTTGTAGGGACTGCCGTGTGTTGTAGAATGCTAGCAGCTTCCTGACCAACACTGCTGTCATGATAAAAACGTCTTCTCAGTGTGTCAGATGTCGCCTGGAGGGGACAAAATTGCTGTCTATTGAGAAGCCTTGGTTTAGAAAAGTGAAGAGAAAAACGGAAAAACAAGTTGCAGCATTAGGATGATTGCCCGGTAGATGGCACGTTCCAGAAAGAGCATCGGATAGCACTTGGCTCTCTAAACGGTGCACATGCCTTACTTTGCTAGAATAACTTTTTTAAAGGCAATACTAGAGTGACTGCATCATTGCATATGAAACAGGGATGCTTTCTAATTCTTCGTTTGCTGTTTTCCTTCAGAACATTAAAATGCAGTAGACGCAATTTCCAAGTGTCTCAGAAATTTTGCTGAGATCTCAAAGCTGAGGACACAGTACTTATCATCTACATATTGCAGGGATGCCAAAACCAATGTAGAGTTCTGAGTGACCACCCCCAAACTCTCACTTCTGTGTGTCACTCCAACAGAATGTAAGGGAAGACAAGACTGATACACAATTTAGAATAAGAATTTTCTACAAAAAAGTGACATGTTATGCATTTCCTTTTCACTTAAAACAAGTAATCAGGATTGAAGACGTCAGTCTAGAACATAGTCCATGTCCCCTGAAGTTTGTAGAGACTACCATGTAACTCTTCAGTGAAAAACAGCCTAACAGCTTTAAAATCTAGACTCTTAAAAAAGAGAAAGAAAGAAAAAGGCCTCAAGTAAATCCTCAATGGATGTTTCTAGCATTCGTATTCATAATGATCAAAGTTTGGAAGCAAGATGTCCTTGAATAGGTAACAGGTTAAAAAACAAAAAACTATAGTACAACCAGAAAATGGGCTGCTACTCACTATGAAATGAGATCTGGGCTGGCAATTTAGCTCAGTGGTAGAACACTTGTGTAGCAGGTGCAAATTCCTGAGTTCTGTCCTCAGCTCTGGAAGAAAGAGGAGGAGGAGGAGAAGAAGAAAGAGAATAAATGGCCTTCCAAGTCACAGAAAGACATTGGAGAAACACAAATGATATTGGGGGGGGGGGAGGCTGTGTAGTATGTGATTCCCAGTCATGTGATGGTCTGAAAAGGACGATCTTTGGAGATACTAAAAGAACCAGTGGTGACTAGATATTTGTGAGGAGTGAGACACACAAAGGCAGAGGGTTGGGGGTCAAGGAGAACTATTCAGTATCATTCTATAATGGTGAGTGGATAACATAACACACATTTTCAGAAGACACACAATATCCAAGTGAGCTCACACATATACTTTGGGAGATGATGATGCCTCAGTGCAGGTTCATTATTTGAAGCAAATGTTCCACTGTGAGGTGGAGAGCCTAGGCAGTGAAGGAAGCATGTGACAGGACAGGAAGAATTTGAGAGCTCTCTATACCATCTAGTCAATCTATCATGAGCCTAAAACTGCTTTGAAAAAAAAAAGTCCATTTTTAAAAACTCAGGGATGTTGACAGGAAAGGGGTGATGTAAACTGTCTGAGACTGAATGGAAAAAAAATGAAAGAATAAAAAAAGAGGGCCCCTGTTGTGCAGGATTATCCTCTGGGCAAACTGCAACCAACTTCAGAAGTTCAACTGGGCCTGCACACCAAAGACCATCACAGCTGGGCTTGCTCGTTGTTGATGTTCTTGGAAGGAGAGGCAAGGAGGATGATGGGACCCAAGCTGTGTATGCAGTCGCCCCTCCGACCCAGCTGTGTACAGTTCTGCCCTAATTTCACACTGCTCCATGGTCCCTGAGAGAGGCTAGAACAGCAGATCTCAACCTGTGGGTAGTGGCCCTTTGCATAATGCATATCAGATATTTATATTACAATTCATAACAGTAGCAAAATTACGCTTATGAGGTAGAAACAAAATAACTATGGTTGGGGGTCATTACAACATGAGGAACTGTATTAAAGGGTTGTAGCATTAGGAAGGTTGAGAACCACTGGGCTAGAAGATAAATGGGGAAAGGTGAGGGGAATGGATTCCATCTACAGAGCCATGGGGAGGCTGTCATCCCTGCTGGGTTCAGAGCTCCAGGTGTGGGTGTGGATGCTTTAAGGTCACCCGTGCTCCAGCCTGTAGCCTGTCACCCATTACTCTGTAGGTCCATTGCTTTCTCTGAGTGTGCTCTGGTTGAACCAAACCTCTCTTTGTTGTCGGGACCTAGGAGGAAGTAGATATTACTCATGCCTCTCCCCAAAGGAAGGAATTTTAGTAACACCTCCTAAAGGGGGAGACTACCCACAGGTTGAGAACTGCTGCTCAGTTTTCTTGCTCCTTTTAAATCAGTGCAGGATTTAACCCCTCAGAGTGGTATGACCCACATTTAGAATGGCTTTCCCACTGCAATTAACCTCATCTACATAATCCTTCCCGGGCTAGCCAGGAGGTTTCTCTTCAGCTATTCTATCTAGATCCTGTCAAGTTTACACTCAGGATTAGCCAGCATGCTGCCTGGGCTGTGAGGGCACCAGATTGCTCATGGGATTAGGGCGGAAGAGAAGGCAGGCTAGACCCATCCACTTACAGTGAGACAGGTATCAGCTGTTCCTCAGAGACCGAAGGGAAACAGGGATACACCCTGCTCTTGGTTAACCTTGACCCTGTCTGTGCTTTCTGACCCTGCAGGTTTGGCCTTCGCCATGCTGGCAGCTGTACCTCCGGTGTTTGGCCTGTACTCTTCATTTTATCCGGTTATCATGTACTGTTTCTTTGGAACCTCAAGACACATATCTATAGGTAAAAGCTTATATTTCATAACCTAAAACTTTTTTCCAAGCTTCATAATATGCTTGTTATTATGGCTTAATAAATTTTTTTTTGTGACTGCATACCCACTAATTGCTTTTAAAATGCTACTGCACTCTCGTGGGGATGTATGTCAGCAGTTCAGCACTCACCTGTGAAACCCTGGGTTCATTCCTCAGCCAAAGAAAGGCACGTACTTCATCATCATCATCATCATAATATTTATCCCACTTCTCCAAGATGTCTAAAATTAATAGTTTTGTTATAATATTGTTCATCAAATGGGCAATTTTCTTGCAGAAAAGAGTTATAGTTGAAAGCTGTAAAATAACATTGATGCTTTATTTTACAACACACTTTGCTGTGTCTGGTTTTACTTCTTATTTATTTTAATAGTGATACTCAGGGCTCCTAATCATCTTGCATGTATATGCATCTTCATCATATTTTAAGCTCTGAATTATACATGTTCTCTCTTCAGTGCGTTTAGGAACCGACACATAAGAATTTAATTTTGATTCTAGAGCTTTGTAAAGCTGCCAGCTGCAAATAAGCTCATACAGTATTTTGGTAACAAATGCCACCCAACTTAGAAGCTTATATTGTATATCACTTTTAAAAATAAATTTAAACAAATAAATAAGATTCATGAAAATAATTATTGCACTATCTCTCCCAGTCCTGAAAGGTCAGCATCTCAGAAGGAGTTACCTAGGCAACTCTTCCTCTCTTCTTACTTCCTCCCTATATTTCCCCTCTTCTCCCATTCATCTCTTGCCCATGTGGTCCCCAGAATTGCTCACATGACCTTGATAGGGCTTTTTCACACATGGTGGCCTAGGCTCCAGCAGAAGTTTTAAAGCTCTTGAGCTGGTAAGATGGCTGAGCTGGTACAGGAGCCTGTCTCCAAGACTAATGATCTAGGTTTAATCCCTATGTCCCACTCCCTAACTCAACTCCCATAAGATGTCCTGTGAGTACCACACATGAGCTATGAGGTAAAATGCCTGCCTTTTTCTCCCACAAGTGTGTAGCGTGTGTGTGTGTGTGTGTGTGTGTGTGTGTGTGTGTGTGTGTGTAAATGCACATGTATCCATGTGCACATGCATGTAGTGGCCAGAGGTGAATGTCAGGTGTCTTCTGCTATTCCACTCCACCTCATATCTTGAGGCAAAGTCTCTCCTTGAGCCCAGAGTTCACTGACTGGCTGGTTGACAAGTGAGCTCCAAGGATCCAGTTCTCTGTTCCACTGTCCTGCCCCAGCACTAGATTACAGATGCACACCACCACAGATGTTACGTGGACACTAGGGATCCTGACTCCAGTCCTCAGGCTGGGAGAGCAGGCACTTTCCCGACAGAGCTAACCCAGCCCTGCAGCATCCCTATGGAGGTCCCTGCAAATGCTACAGCCAGCCCCCTGAGAAAGAGCCACATGAGGCAAGAAGGAAATCCAGATCAGCAGCAACTTACAAATGTGTTGAATCACATTTCTGGATTCTAATATCATGAGGTTTATTTCAGGCATATTTAAGTATAGTACAATGTTGGTAAAAAAAAAAAAAAATTATGTCAATCCCATGAGCATCCTAAAGCTTAAAGTGTGACTATATCCAAACTCCTTTGCAAAGTATGTATGTCCTGTACTATGAAGACAGTTCTATAGCTTAAGGGCTAGGATCTGGTGTGTTCTCAGTCATATAGATTGTATAGAGGTCAGCTGTCCTCAAAGTGCATATAACATTTCTCCTAACTATTAACTGAGGAAAAAAAAAAACTCTCAAGTTAAAGGTCTCAGGGAGAAGAATCTGGGGGATTCCAGTGGGGCCAGGCCCTACAGATAGCACAGGTCACCAGGCTATTAACTACATTCACTCCCAAGCCTTCTGGGTGGAAAACAGGTACACATCCCCTCTGTGAAAGAGACAAGCCTTCCTGTTTCACATCTGTTTTCCTTAGTACTTATCTTTGAGTACAAGAACCTCAGAAGTCACACAGGGCCTCTGCTTTTCATTAAAATGGCTCAGGGTCAATAGGCCCCTGAGCAGGGTCATTCATGACCATCACATCAGAACTACTGCTAAGCCATGCTTATCCCTGACCTGTGTTCCAGGTCCTTTTGCTGTTATTAGCCTGATGATTGGTGGTGTGGCTGTCCGGTTAGTACCGGATGATATAGTCATCCCAGGAGGAGTGAACGCAACCAATGGTACCGAAGCCAGAGATGCACTAAGAGTGAAAGTCGCCATGTCTGTGACCTTACTTTCAGGAATCATTCAGGTGAGACTCGGTGTGGGGATGGCTCTGCCTTGTCAATCTATGAAATGTCTATTGGATTCTCTTAGTTGGCCTCACTAGATCTATGTAGTGTCAGAAAGCAAAACTCCAGAGCTGAGGGTTAAAGATGCTGGGAGCAGCTGCCCACTGGGTACCTTAGCTACCACTAAGAATGACTAGCAAGCTTCCTTTGGGTGTTCCAAATATCCCAAATGCAAAACAAGTTTGATAGAGTGGGTGGTAGTTTGAAGAAGAGGCCTCCCTTATGAGCTTGGAGGGAATGGCATATGTATGGCCCCTCACAGGCAGAGTACAAGCATGATGGAGGTTCTGAGGGACTCAAGTCATTACAGGTTTACCGTTGTTTTCTTTAGAATTGTTAGCTGCCACAAGTTCAAGTCTATAGAATTGGGAAGTGTTCCAGAAAGAAACTCACAACTTTGCTGTTGGTTGCCATTTTCTAACTCATCATGCTGTTTGTTTGTTTCTTTGTCATTTTAAAAAACTATAGTTTTGCCTAGGTGTCTGTAGGTTTGGATTTGTGGCCATCTACCTCACGGAGCCTTTGGTGCGAGGGTTCACCACTGCAGCCGCTGTACATGTGTTTACCTCCATGTTAAAATACCTGTTTGGGGTTAAAACAAAGCGCTACAGTGGGATCTTTTCAGTGGTGTATGTAAGTAAGCGACTCTGGACTCACTGGCCCTGGCTCCCCATACCCACTACCCTTCTGCTTCTGTTTATCTTTCACCTTCAATGCTTTGTGGGGGAAAGACTAGTTATTCTAAGGCTACCACAATGGTTAAACCCTGAAGCCCATGTTGTGAATATGTGGTGCTCCTTGCTTTAGAAAGAATTTGTTATTAGGGCTCTGTTGATAAATACACCAGTCACACTAATTAGCCTTTAAGACCAAATTATGGAGGTTTTTTTTAACACTAATAAATAACTTAAAGATATAGTAGGAAGCTTGGTGCTGTGACACACACTTTTAGTCTTACTTAGCACTTTGAAGGCAGACAAAGGCAGATTTCTATGAGTTTGAGGTTAGCCTGGTCTACATAGTGAGTTCCAGACCAGCCAGGCCTACACAGTGAGACCCTGTCTCAAAAAACAAATAGAAGTTATAATAGAAATACATCTCTCTTAAAGGCTGCAAAATAAATAGCTTAAGTGACATAAGTAATCAGTTTATTATAATAAAACATGTATAGACTATACACAATAGGGAAAGTAAAAAATTGTTTGCAAGTGTCTAGTAAAAATGACTGATCAGGTCAATGCTGATTATATGAATTTGATGACAAATTCTAAAAATTCAACATTTTTTTTCATACAATACAATATAGCTAGAAACCATTAACAATATAGTTTCCCAAATCCTGAATGGAACTGGAGAAATGTCTCAGCTGTTAAGAGCACCTGCTACTGCTGTGGGGGTGCCAAAGCTAACTCCTAGCACCCACATCAGACGGCTTATACTTACCTGTGTCCCAGCCCCAGGAGATCCAGTGCCCCCTTCTGGAACATTGAATCACACAGAGAGAGAGAGAAAATGAGGAAGAAAAAGAGAAAATACTTACAAACAAAACCAAACCTCTATGATTAGAATCAAACAACAAAAACAAAGTAAAACAAAAAAAAGTGTTTCTAAATGGCCCCTGAAGTCACTGTAGCCAATTGACAGTGAAATGAAACAGAGGACATTTTTCAGCTCCTAGGTTAGAACCTTTGCAGGTGTTTCAATGCCAGGCCTTCACTAGGCACTGAAATGAGTGACAAGCTGGGCAGACACAGCCTTGACCTTGGGCTGACAATCCAACAGTCATGGTGAACCACAATTGTACAAATGTGTTACAAACCACGTTAAGGGCTATAAGACGGGGAACAGAGGGCTCTGCAAGCCAAGTACAGACACAGACTTCTTCAGATTAGTGTTAGAGGACAGTCATTTTGAAGAGGTGGCATTTAAATTTGAATCCTCAGTTGATAATACTAGAATTAAACTATAAGGATATCTCACAAATTATTAATTTCTTGTGATAGCTGGAAATATACCTCAATCTCTGAGACTTCTCAAAATGGCCTGTCACAGAGAAAATGCAGCCCAGGTGTGGTGGCTTCTCTGCTTTGGTGGGTTTCAGATATTTGGGGTATCCAAACCATAGCCCTAAGATAAGTGGATTTCTTCTCTAGCTCTCCTGGACTTTTTTCTAAACATCATCTCCTGACTCAAAACCTGGCTTCACTGTCACCATCTCACAATTGCTAAGGTCATTTTTGAAGCTTTACAATTCTGTATTGACCTCTGAAATTTTCTGTGGGGTTGATCTGATTCTTTCATAACATTCACAACTCAGCCTCAGAGGTATTTTTTGAATTTTATATGAGCTACATTCATATCATCATATCAAAAGCACCATAACCCTTTTGCAGTGGACCGTGACAGTACTGACACTCCAGAGGGACGTGAGTTCAAGGGCTCCATAGTGGGATCCTATCTCAAGCAAAACAAAATAACAACAAAGCCATAATGTTGTTGAATAAGAATTATGAGTATAAAGTTGCACGGTTAGGTTAAGAAAATGCTTCCTCATCTGTAGAAGATACGTAGAGAAATGTTTCAGCTTAAACCTTTCAGTTTGTGTGCTGAGGGCTGAACCCGGGGCCTAGAGCATGCCAAATACATACTCCACCACTGAATTACACTGGCTCTCCCCACCCACCTCTCTTTTAGTTTAGCCTCAGCTGAGTTTTTTTTGGAGACTTTTTTACTGTGGTAAAATACACTCGACAAGAGGCTTGGCTGAAGAGGTGTCTCGGGAGAGAGAGCTTGCTGTCCTTGGAGAAGACCTGGGTTTCTCCTAGCTCCCATGTGGTGGCTCACAGTCACCTATAACTACAGTTCCAGGGGATCTGAGACCTTCTTCTGACCTTCATGGGCTCCTGTATGCATGTTCAAATATATATACTCAGGCACTCATGCAGACTTATCAAACATAAACAAATATTTAAAAAATACGTAACAAAACATCTCATTATTCACATTATTTTAAAATATAGAGTGCAGTGAAATTAAGTGCATTCGTTTTGCCATATGACTGTGGTAAAGTTCCATTTCTAAAACCTTTTCAGCACCCAGATGGACGCTTCCCACTCACAAAGCAGTCTCCCCATTGTCTCCATCAGGCTAGCCTCTGTCACACTTGTCTCTATGAACTGCCTGTCTAGGTTCCTCACGTGTGTTGAGTCATAAAGTACAGAGCTGCGTCCTGATGTCAACCTACAGTGTTCACTGTGTTACAGAGTACAGTTGCTGTGTTGCAGAATGTTAAAAACCTCAACGTGTGTTCCCTAGGCGTTGGCCTGATGGTTTTTGGTTTGCTGTTGGGTGGCAAGGAGTTTAATGAAAGATTTAAAGAAAAGTTGCCAGCACCCATTCCTCTAGAGTTCTTTGCTGTAAGTACATGCCAAGATGGTGGCCTGTTCAGCTCCTGCATTTGCATGCCCCTGTTCCTGAGAGATTCTGAAGTGGGTGATAGAGGGACAGGGAGCTGCAGGGTCCTCCCCTGACTCTACAGAACAACTAACAAAATAGAAAAAATGTATTAAAACATAAGTAGATGATTTTCAAAAACTAAGTGAGGATGTAAATGTGAATTTTAACATCATTGGTTATTTATACAGATGGTGTAAGTATTTTCCATTCGTTTTGTTTTGTTTTGTTTTGGTTTTGGTTTGGTTGGTTTGCTTTTTTTCTTGATTTATTTTGGTTTTGAGTTTTTTGAGACAGGGTTTCTTTGTGTAGCCCTGGCTGTCATGGAACTTGCTTGGTAGAATAGGCTGGCCTCAAATTCACAGAGATCTGCCTGCCTCTACCTCCCATGTGCTGGGATTAAACGTATGCACCACCACTGACCCCCATTATCTATCTTTTTTTAAAAAAATCACACATTATGCAGTGTGGTGGTAACTCACATCTTTAATCCCAGCACTCAGGAGGCAGGGGCAGGATCTCTGTGAGTCTGAGGTAAACATGGTCTATAAAGAGAGTTCCAGGATAACCAGGGCTATAGAGAGAAACCCTGTCTCAAAAAGTCAAAAGGAAAATCACACATTATTTTAATAACCCATAATAGCCTTAACAGTTTTAGTTTACCTTAATAAAGTGGCTTCCATTTTGAAAAAACAAAATTTCCCCAACTTTTTCTGTTTTCTGGTACTTCTAAGCTAAGAGAAATGCCTCTCAGTCTCACATAAGTCAAGTACAAATATCATAACATGTTCATGAAAAGTTAGTAGTGTTTTGTAAAAACATGCATATATTTTGAGATAAGCAATACTATGTTCTTAAATGATAATTATTCGTTCATGGATGTGTTTGATGACAGGGTCTTCATGATTCCTTTTAAGCATGAAGTTTATTTTTTATTATAAATTTGTTTTGAGTGTTGTATTCTGTGATACATTTTCTCATGTCAATAGAAAAACAACGGTTCAGGAATTAGTTGCCACCACGTAAAATTTAGCCTCCTGGCACTTACACCATATTTGTTTGTGAGCTTAAATATTCTAGGCATTCCTCCAGTTTGAGACACATAACAGATTCCATTAAAGTTGACAGACATCACAGAGTCATTGCATTGAAGGGGACACAGACACTGGTGTTCTGTGTCTGCTGTGACTGACAGCAGGCAGATATCACTAGCAGTTATGCAGAGGCCACAGTTCAGGAGCTTACCTACTTCTTTCCTGGGTAGCCCATTCTAAAACCTCTGGAAGCAGCCTTTCTTGGTAATGAAGCGAGTAGCTTTTATACCTCTGTCATGTTCTTCTGCTCAGAGGGCTGTACTTTGTGCCTCACATAAATCTAGACCTTGGGAGCACTGCTCTGGATGACATGCTGTGTATTCTGGACCTGAAGACTGACTATGTGCCAGTCCAGGAGGCTACTGACCATGCTGAGGGACAGCAGCAGCAGCATTCTAAAGCCAAATGGTGACAGGTTGGCCTTACCAACCTCACCACACACTTTCTACCTGCCCCAAACTCAAGATCCTGCTGCAGTCAGTTAGCCAGACACCTCAGCTGGGAACAGAGCACAAATAAAAGAAACTGCTTCAGGCCTTGCTCCGGGTTTGGGCTCTTTGTAGGGTAAAGCCATGGAGAAGACTCAGGTGGTAGCTAAGCTTCTCCTCCTACCCCACAGAAGTGAAAATGTATTTCCTGATCAACAAATTCTTTGAGCCTTGATTTTTGTGGTATGTCAGTACTTGGCCTTAACGTGCGCTTGGGTTTGTGTCTGTTATAGGTGGTGATGGGAACTGGCATTTCCGCAGGGTTTAACTTGCAAGAGTCCTACAGTGTGGATGTCGTTGGAACACTTCCTCTAGGGTAAGAAAATTGTTTGATTGAATACTCAAGGGATCTACTATTACTAACTCTGCATGAAAATTGATCTTTTTTACATATCAAATAGCTGAAGATTTTTAAAGCTTGAGTGAGTGTGTGTGTGTGTGTGCTGGTTAAAAAGACATAGCAGCTGTATTTGATAGCATACACCTTTAATTCCAGAATTTAGGAAGCAGAGCCAAGACAAATCCCTGCAACTTCCAGGCCATCCTGGTCTACATAGCAGGTTCCAGGGAGCCAGAACTATATCATGAGACCCTGTCTGGTAGGGGAGGGGCATAACAGGAAAAAATTAAACATTTTATTTTTAGCTATTTTTAAAGATTTTATTTTTATTTGTATGTGAATGTGCATGTGAACTTGTTGAAGTGTCTATTGAAGCCAGAAGAGGGCCTGGAGATGATGTCTCAGGAATTGTCACCATTTGACATGGGGCTGGGTACCGAACTCACAGCCTCTTCAGAGCATCAAGCACTCTCAACCACTGAGTTGTCTCTTCACCCCATTAACCTCTTTTTTCTTTCTTTCTTTTTTTTTTTTTTTTTGCATTTCAAAGTCTACTTGGTTCAAGTTCGCAACCTCATCTGTTAAAAAAAAGGGTGATTTCATCCCACAGTAAAATTTTAAATGCTTACAATAGAGATCTTTCCTAGAAGAATGGGAAAAGCCCTGATTGCTCTCCATTCTAGTTGTTTTTTTGGGCCAACAGCTGAAACTGATTTTGAAAGTCCCCACGAGACTTTCAGTCTAGTCTAATTCCTAACCAACCTCTACCTTCCTCACCAGCCACACTCTTTAGCTTCTCCAGTTTTCGGTTTCTTAAATCTTCAGTCTTTCTGTATCAGTCCAATCAAACTTTGCTTCCTTGAATCTCTTCCTTACATTTGTACTAGCAAACTCTGAGAAACTCAAGTGACCAAACTTGTCCTAGACAGCACTCCGTAATCTTACTATCCCCACCACTCTTCTTTAGTTCCCCTAACATATAAATGTGTATCATCTTAAAAAATCCATACCAATCTAAAATATTTGAGACTTGTTGCTTCTTGTCTTGGTCGTGGTTTCTTTTGCTGTGAATAAATTCCATAACTATGGCAACTCTTATAAATAAAAAACATTAATTGGAGTGGCTTATATTTTCAAAGGCTTAGTCCTTTATCATCATATTATGACATGGGGAACAGACATGATACTGGCAAAAACACTGAGAGTTCTGCATCTTGACTAGCAAGCAACAGGAACTGGTCTGATACACTGGACATGACTTGAGCATTTATAAGACCCCAAAGCCCAGGGCCACAGTGACACACTTCAGCCAACAAGGCCATACTCCTAATAACACCATTTGGGGGCATATATACACATAGGTGTTTTAAGTGTGAGTTGAATCCTAGTTATATGCACATATACACACAGAGTTAAATCTAAGTTGCATATAGGGTTGAATCCAAGGTACATACATACACATACACACACATTCGAAACAAAAGTTGAATCACATATATATACACACACATATATACATATACATATACCTATGTCTAGATTTTTAATTGTAAGTCTTTTGTTAAACATTTGAAATCAACTTTTGTTACAGATTTCATAGATTTAAATCATAGTCAATGAATTTACAGATTCTGAGATAAAAGTTTATAGCATAACCTTAAGAGTTTGGTTTTTGGTTTGGTTTGATTTGGGTTTTTGTTGTCTTTTTGTTCGTTTGTTTTTTGAGAGCAGAGCACAAAGAAATCATAGAGATAAAAGATTTTTAAGAGTGAAGAGTAGAGAAAGTGTAGGGTGGAGCAAGTTTAGATGTAAGATATTTGGGAATCCTCCTATAACCACCCCCCAAATAAACAGAATGAGAAGTCCTTTATGCCCCTAACTGCTTAGTTGGCTGCATTTGGATTGGTAATTTAAGGTATATTGAGGCCAGATTTGACTGAAAAAGCAGATAAATTTATAAGCCTTTAAGGAGGGTGCTAAGTGGAGCAGTTGGAGGTTCTTAAGAGAATCCCAAAGGTGAGTCAGGAGATGCAGATGTGCAGGTCTCATGGATGAGGAGAAGGGGCTGGCTCCTGACCTGAACTCTAAGGCATCTCAAGGACTCAGGAGTCCTGATTGAAGAAGGTACAGCTGTATGGTGGGTTGTCGCCTCACCATACAGGAGCCAGGGACTTAGCCTGGCTACCCGAGGGAAGACTTGGTGCCTAAAAACAGAACTTTCAAATGAAGCCAAAAGACAAAAACTGAGATCTAAAATGAAGCTTCATCTGAAGGAAATGTTAAGAAGTGAAGTCATTGAGGATTGTCACCCACAGCCTTAAAGACTGTGACTAGGGAAACAACCACTTCCAAGGATACCAGAGGGTACCAAATGTTCAGCTGTCACAGCTTCTCAGATTCAGAGAAGCATTTACTCTGACTGAGAGGGAAAACTTACCAGCAATTAGTGAGCTAGAAAGTGAATCTGCTAAAGGTGGCCCTGAGATAAGGGGTAGGGTTCCAGTGTGGCTTACACTCCCGAAGGGGCAGCGTCAGGAGTCATTGGCACCAATGACTTAGGGGGCAGGAGTACCTTGGTGAATTACTGGGGGGAGGGAAAGGCTGTCTCTGAGTGGGGACACAAGAGAGAGACAGAGACCGATGAACAATAGTGCGTGAGCAGAAGTGGGAGAACAGGACGGCAGGCTGTGGTGGTGGCGGGCCTTTTAAAGGGCATGGCATCAGCTGCTGCTGCTGTGGTTACTGGCACTGCATCGCTGACACCAGCAGGCTGCAAGAACATCTGGTGTGCTGTGTATATTTGCAGTAATGTCCCCCCCACACACACACCACCTTCTCTTCTCCAAAACAACAGAGTCAGACATCTGCCCAGATGTTGGACACTGAGGGAAGTTGTCATGTTCTATCAGGCTGTGCCCAACCAGGAGTCTCTGGAGAGGCAGAAAAGCACAGAGTGATTTCATGCAAAGACCTCCTTCCACTGAGCCAGTACTTCAGGCAAAGTTTCCAATTGTAAACAGCAAAACAGAAAATTAGTTTCATGAGCATGTTTCTTAAAACTGACTCAGAGCAAAGCCATAACAAGGCAATAACTTTATTTTTCATTTAGACTGAGAATTTGTAAAAATACTTTCATATCCACCATCCCAGTTGAGGCTTTAGTAACCCTGTTTACAATATATATATTGTCAATAGGGATAATGTGTGTATGTATATATATACATGTAATATATATTCATTATCCCTATTGACTATATATCATTATCTATATTTACTATATATATTATCTCCATTGACTATATATGTATATATCACTATATACATATATATATATATACAAACAAAATAAACAAAAAAAAGTCCTTGTTTTTGAGAGCTTTGTGACCTGCTGGACACAAACAGCTGATCAGCAAACACAGGTAGTATGAGAGCTGAGCAGAAAGGGACCAGATAAGGGAACGAGGGCAGGCTACTTGCCAGGAAGGGTTCCGGGGAAGGTGATATTTCAGAGACTCAGTGAGCTGCCTCAGGGCCTTCCCCTGAGTTGGTCTTCCGACGCCCATTTTGTATTCTTTCCATTACCTCACATTGACTCTCTGACAGTGATAAACATTCGTCTTTGATTAGATCCAGCAGATAATCCTATTCAGTTACCAGTCACAAATAATTTAATCAAATGAGAAAGTCTAACATTTAGATTTCTCCTTTAAATAAGCAAAACAAGAATCCACTTGTAGGCTAACATCTGTGTCCCTGCAGCTCACCCTTGATACCTTCTCTCCCTCATGGCACTGTACCAGGATGCAATGCCCTTCTTCCATCTACGAGAGTTAAACTTTAAAAAGAAGACAGTGATGTTACCTTCTGAAGCTTGGATACCCAGAAAACTTAACACCTTGAAACTTACTCAAAACCAAGCAGGTGTTCAAGTGTTGTAGCATGCACCTGTACTCCAGGCACATGGGAGCCTGTGGTAAAAGGAAGACAAGTGTGAGGCCAGCCTGGGATACACAGTGAGATATACCTGGGCTAATAGTTAGGGGCTGTCTGGCATCTTCTTTCCTCATGGTATCTCCAGTAGAACAGCCAACTCTTTTTACATGATTTCCTCAGAGGGAAAAGCAGAGGATTTCCCAGGCTTTTAAGGCTTCAAGGACATCATTTCTGTACTTTCTGTCAGTCAAGTGGGTTATAGCTTCTTTTTTGGATCACTATGACCAATACACCTAATGGGTAAAAAGCAACAAGAAACATATAAATCAGCACAAGTCAGACCTCTAGGTTTGTCTTTCTGTTGGGGAAAAATCACTTCACACCTGAAAATATCTTTTTTTTAACATATAATTTGGAATATTGGTGAAACCTTTGAAATAGGCCAGTTGAGAGAAAGAAGAGAGTTTATGTAAAAAACAACCTAAGCCTAACAGAGCTCATGTCCCCTCCCCTTCCTGCCCCAGGACTTGAAATGTCCTCTGTCCTTGTACTGTGACACAGTGTGAAAGTGTTGATGGCAAAGGCAAGTTATTCATAGTTCTGTGTTCTTAATGGAAGGACTGATTGAGCTTCCACAGTTGTAACCTTGTGTTTCATTTCCTCATCTGTAAAGGTGGGGCTGTGGTGATGCTCCATTCACAGTTGGTGAGAAATAGTTAAGTAATAATTGATGAGTAATAGTTAAGCATAGACCCCAGCACAGAGGACTTCACAATCGAGAACATTGACAATCGGCTTATATAACAAGTAAGTGAAAGCTACAATTATTTAACCAAATGCCTTGAGTTGAGCAAGATGCCTCTGCAGATCCCCACTGTCACTTCCACTGGGACACTGTAGGGACTCCCTACCGTGTTACTTTTAGGACAGAAGTTCTAAACACAAGATTGGGAAAAGGCTGCAGAAGTCACGCCTTGGCACCTCCAGTTTCCCTGTGGGGCTCAAGAATAGCGCCTTCTCTTTCCCATGTTAGAACTCTGTTGAAGGGACAGTGACACAGGAAGACAGAGAAGAGAAGCAAGTGCATTACCAGGGCGGCAATTCTGCACTGAAGTGGTGCTTGTCCCACACTCTCCACCCCAAGCCTGGCTCAGATCTCCTTGGCCTCGGAGTATTCCCCCCTACCCCTTTCCCTAGTTCTGCTTACAGAAGCCACCAGGTATGAGGTTCCGTGGGGTATGAGGTTTCCTGCTGTAAATACTTTGGCCCCTGATCCATACAAACAAGCCATCCCATAGAAAGCTACTGTGCAGCATTCACCAGGAAAGAACTCAGGCAGCAGGAGGGTCCTTCCTGTAACCACATAAGAACCAACCTGTACCTAAGTACTGGTCACCTCACTTACAGATAATGCCACTCTCCTGTGTTCTGCCCCATCTGCGTGTTAACCCTCAATGGTCACAGCTTTTGAGTTAAAGTCACCTTGGCTTTTCAGGCTACTCCCTCCTGCCAACCCAGACACCAGCCTCTTCCACCTCGTGTATGTGGACGCTATTGCCATAGCCATCGTTGGATTTTCAGTGACAATCTCCATGGCCAAAACCTTGGCAAATAAGCATGGCTACCAGGTTGATGGCAATCAGGTAAAAATCATCAGTTTGGCGTGGATATTTCACTGGGGTGCAAACACCAAGCTCTGCTGGAGACAGCAAAGGGAGCAGCTTGGTAGGAAAGCCTTTATTCTGGTGATGACATATTTGAAGCGTGAATTTATCTAACAATGCAATGTACTCGTCCCTCCCTCTCTCCCTCCCTCCCTCCCACCCTTCCTCTCCTTCCCTTTTGTTTTTTAACATTTTATGGCAGATTATTCTCATATGTTATAAAATAGCAACTCTTAGCATAGAATGGGAATCTTTTCTAAGGAAAGGCAAGCAAATACTTCTCTTTTTATTTTCTAAGACAATCTCATTATATGGCTCTGGCTGACCCGAAACTCACTACGTAGACCAGGCTGGCCTTGAACTCAGAGATCCACCTGCCTCTGTCCACCAAGTGCTGGGAATAAAGGCATGCACCACTCCACCTAGCTAACAGATACCTTCCCTTTACACAATGGCATACTGATTATTTTAGAGGCATGGTCTCACACTGTGTCTAGTCTCAGACTTGTGGTACCCTACCTCAGAGGCATGGTCACTCTCTTGTAACTATGTATCTAAAGTAATCAGATGCTCCACATTTATATATATAAAACCAACCTAGAAATTCCAAAGTAGCACTTAGGACAGGATTCATAGGTCCCAAGAAGGCATTGGCATGCATTTTTTCATGACATACAAAATGCATCCAGAACTTTCTCTTTTGAAAAGCATTTTCTTAGTTCTTTGCAGTCTTTTTTTTTCTATTAAGCACAGTTTGTACAGAGAGTAGGCTTGGGAAACAGCAAGGAACAGGAAGGAAGCAGGGAACAGGTAGGCATCACAGCATTTATTTCCAGCACAATAAAAACCCAGTTTTCCTCCCACTGTACAATATGCCCTAATTTCAGTTTTGAACTCACTAAAGAAACATAGCATTTGCAAGCTGAAGGGAGGGACAGCCAGGCTGCTAAAGGTGTATCTAATGTACTTCTATGCTCCTTCCTAAGAGTAGAGGGACAGCCAGGCTGCCAAAGGTGTATCTAATGTACTTCTATGCTCCTTCCTAAGAGTAGAGGAACAGCCAGGCTGCCAAAGGTGTATCTAATGTACTTCTATGCTCCTTCCTAAGAGTAGAGGGACAGCCAGGCTGCCAAAGGTGTATCTAATGTACTTCTATGCTCCTTCCTAAGAGTAGAGGGACAGCCAGGCTGCCAAAGGTGTATCTAATGTACTTCTATGCTCCTTCCTAAGAGTAACCTATCTGTTGCCTTTGCTTTGTTCCCACATGGAAAAGGAGCTCATTGCCTTAGGGATCTGCAACTCCATCGGATCTCTCTTCCAGACCTTTTCAATCTCTTGTTCCTTGTCTCGAAGCCTTGTTCAGGAGGGAACAGGGGGGAAGACGCAGGTGCGTACACCATAGTCCTCTAAGAATCGGTGATCTGGGTACTGACTGTCAACCTCTTTCTTCTGTACTGAATCCAAATAAAGCTACTCTGCCTGCAGAGCCATGCTCCAGTGAGCTGTGTAACAACCAGAGAAAAGCCTGATTGGTTGAAGCAAATCAAACACAAAAAAAAGCCTTAATCTATAGGAAAGTGTTATGTGACACGCCACTTGCTACAGTAAACCTTAAGGGTTCAGACTTGAGCTTTTTCTGCAAGCCTGAGTATGGTCGTGAGGCTAGCTCAATCCAATGGAGCGTTCGCACAATGATGAAAGTATTTATTCTTTGCACTATCCAACATGGCTCTTGAGTGCCTGAAATGTGGTTACGCAACCAAGACCTTTCATTTTAATTTTTGTGAAAACTGAAATCATGACATGTGGTGGGTAGCCACCATATTGGACAGCAAATGCTAGTCTGAACTCTCCTGTCCCTGGGTCTCCAACTCTGACAAGAGCCTTGACTGGGATGTTTAAGCAGTTCACTTCTGCTCAAAAGCTGTTAGAAGAATTTCCTGTTGAGGAGGCATGAGGTGTAGGTTAGGGGAAATGAGCTAGTGGTAGGTTTATGTGATGCTTTGGAAGACTTCCTTAAACTGGTATGTTCTTGATTTTTCCCATGGAAAATTGCCTGTGCCTACTTCAGTCTAAAAGCTCCTTCCATGTGTCTTCTCTCACTCAGCTTGCAGGTTGTTTGGCCTCGTTAATGATTCTACTGGTCATATTAGCCACTGGATTCCTCTTTGAGTCCCTGCCCCAGGTGTGTAGTGAGGGCTTGATGGAGGGGGTTTCATGCCACTCTGTTGATGTGGGGGGGGGATATCGTCAAGGGTTATTGTTTTCTTTTTACTGTAACTTAAGCAGAGTAGTATGGAAAGGGCCATGGCAGAGACCAGATCCTGTCCATCACCTACTGACAGCTGCACATCCTTAACCTCCTGGTCACAGTTTCCCTGTCTGCAAAGTAATGTTTGGGTTGCCTGACCCCCAAGACACCTTCTCTTTTTAACCTTCCATTTTCATTAAAATTCTGAGATATTTGCTGATTGTATTTAATCTAAGAAAAATTAGAAAAAAATAAAGTCATAAGGAGAAAGACAATAGATGAAATAACTCCTATAGTCACAAATTTTATTCTGGACTTTATAGCTGCCATGCAAATTTACTGGTTTTCCAGCGCCAACATTAAATGGCCAAATGCTAGAAGTCCTGGTGCCCATGGCTTCAAATGTTCCCTGAGTGCTCCATAAGGATTGGAGGGGACGGGGTGTTAAATGCAGGAGAAAGGTGATGAGGCCAGCAAAGGAAGCTCTGTAGCCTCAACTGGAGAGGTATGGGTGGCTCTGCTGTATTTCAGGCTGTGCTCTCGGCCATTGTGATCGTCAACCTGAAAGGAATGTTCATGCAGTTCTCAGATCTGCCCTTCTTCTGGAGAACCAGCAAAATAGAGCTGGTAAGTAGAGGCAACTGTTACAGGGCAGTAGCTACTAGCAGTGTAAATAAAAATGTGAGGAAACTATTAATGCAGTCAATTGTTGTATTATTCTGGGAAGGTGCATGCTTGTGCATGTGTGCATGCATGCATGCATGTGTGTATTTCTTATGGAATTATTAATATGATTCTCTAAAGCTTTTTAACTTTCCTTTAGACCATCTGGCTTACCACCTTTGTGTCTTCCCTGTTCCTGGGGTTGGACTATGGACTTATAACTGCTGTGATCATTGCTCTACTGACTGTGATTTACAGAACACAGAGGTGAGTATCCGGCTGAAATGGTGCACGTTTCTTCTTGTTGGGGATGGTGGTTTGTTTGTTTGTTTGTTTTTAACTCTTTTACCCTTTGGGAAGGCCTGCCACGCACCCAGCTCCCAAATACATACATGGAGGCTTATTACTTACGAATGCCCAGCCTTAGCTTGGCTTCTTTCTAGTCAGTTTTTTTTTTTAATTAGTCCATGTGCATTTTGCCTCTTGGTGGGAGCTGAAGAGATGGCTCAGAGGTAAAGAGCACTAACTGTTCTTTCAGAGGACCTGAGTTCAATTCCCAGCAACCACATGGTGGCTCACATTTTGTCTCTTGGCTTTTACCTTTCTTTATTTCTGTATATCTTTACTTCTTTTACTTCTTATTCTGTGGCTGGCCTCTGAAGTCCTCTTCCTTCTCCTTTTCTTGCTTCTTGATCATCTTCTCTCTCTTTTTCTTCTCCTGTTTATCCTCTCTGCCTGCCAATCCTGCCTATCCTTTCTCCTGCCTCGATATTCAGCTCTTTACTAGATTAATCAGGTATTTCAGACAGGTTTAGTCAGCTTTGTAAAGCATAATAAAGAAAGTGTACTCTTCCTTGAGCTGCTATTTGTTGAGGTTCTGCTATGCCTCCACGGACAGACTAGACTCTCAGGCTGTCAATAAGACATTGTCAGGGCTGGAGAGATGGCTCAGAGGTGAAGAGCACTGACTGTCCTTCCAGAGGCCCTGAGTTTGATTCCCACCGTCCACATGACAGCTCACAACTGTCTGTAATTCCAAGATCTGACACCCTTACACAGTTGTACATGCAGGCAAAACATCAATTCACATAAAATAAAAATAAATATTAAAAAAATAGACATTGTCCTTCCCTTCTACATGTTGGTCTTCCCCTGAAGATGACATCATCATAATCATCATCATAATAATACTGATGTGGAGACTGATAATGAAGTGGTGGTGATTATAATGTTTGCATACCTAACTCTTGTAAAGATCAATGCTTTATGTCATTCTAGCCTTACAACCCAATGGCTGTTAGCATCCCACTCTACGAATGTACAAATTCAGTCCTACAGTGACTTGGGAACTTACTCAAGTCACAGCATGTGATGAGAAAATGATTTAAAGATGGTTTTCCATAAATATAGAGGCTGGTTCTTTTTGTTTGTTTTTTGTTTTTGCTTTTTGAGACAGGGTTTCTTTTTGTAGCCCTGGCTGTCTTGGAACTCACTCTGTAGACCAGGCTGGCCTCAAACTCAGAGATCTGTCTGCCTCTGCCTCCTGAGTGCTGCATACCACCACCAGCCAGCTTTAGAGGCTGAATCTTAGGAATTTCATCATCTCCATAAAATTAGAACAGATAGCTATGCATACTACAGTAGATGTTACAGGCTGTGACAATAAGCAGACAAAACCAACGGATATTTGTGGAAAGAGACCTCTTTGCTCCTGGCATCCACTGGACAGTAATGAGAGCTGACCTCTGCTGGCATCAGTAGGATCTAGACACAAAAACAGCGTCCAAGCACTCCACGGGTCAGGGTAGCCCTTTTCTCATTTGCCTATTGAACTGCTCCTTCCTTCTCTCTACAGTCCGAGCTACAAAGTCCTGGGGCAGCTCCCTGACACTGATGTGTACATTGACGTGGATGCATATGAGGAGGTAAGACCTTTTCTAATTAACTGAATGAGTGTAAGCATTTGATGGGCGTGGCTGAGTGATGTTTCTATCCATGGTGAAGAGAAGGACCTAGTGGGTGATGTGAGGGAAGAGAAGCAGCTCTCGTTCACTATCTGGACTCAGTTTTGTACGTTTTTATGACCCAATCTACTTAGAGGATGTTAACTGCCCTGCTTCTTAATGTTCTCTTTTAATGATATGGGATATCTAGAGTGCGCATTGTAAAAGCCCTGAAGCTGAGGACATGTGCAGGGTTTTCTTTTGATGAGTTTATACCAGTTTTAATCATGTTGAGATCTAGATGATGTTCTTCCACTTCATCTTTAATAGTTAAAATTATAAGCTCAGAGTTCCTTGATTTTAATATTCTCGTCATCTATAAAATCTCAAAGATTTTACAAAATCCTTGAAAACTACTTTGTTTTCTGCTTGGGCAAAATAAAATAAAATAAATAAATAAATAAATAAATAAATAAATAAATAAATCTGAGACTCGTTATAAAGTGTTGGGAAATAAGCCTAATGTTAGAATAGATCATTTTTTTCCTATTAAATTACTAACCTCTAAATAGCATTTTTGGGTTCCAAGAGACTTCTCGAGAAAATAGCCACTCTGCTTCATCTGAGTTGAGTTACAGATCAAACCAAGTAAATCTGCATTCTCCTCCTTTGCCTGTGGTCCCTGTCTGACAGCAACCTGACCTTTCTTCTCCATTTTCTTCTCTCCTTTGGGCGTTTCTTCCAGCTCTTCCTTGTGTTTAGTGGTTTAAAAAAAAAAAAAAAAAAAATGAAGCAAAGATTATCTTATAAAATAAATAGGAGGTTGGTGTTCTCTCGGCTTTCAAATGAGTCAGGCCTGTGGTCCTGGCTCCTCGGAGGCGAGGGTGGGGGCTCTGCTTCAGCCCAGGAGTGGAGGGCTGGGTAACAGTCTCACAAAGAGAAAACATCTTCTTTGTAACCCTGCCTGTCAAGCTCTAGCTGAGTGACAGAATTTTATCTAAGCGTGGTAAGAGGGCCCTTCACGCTTTCTGTGTTCATCTGCATATTGAAGGAAGGAGCTGACTGCAACTTTGATTCTGAAATATACCCAGGTGTTAAAATCATTAATGTTTTACATCTCAGGTGAAAGAAATTCCTGGAATAAAAATATTCCAAATAAATGCCCCAATTTACTATGCAAATAGTGACTTGTACAGCAACGCATTAAAAAGAAAGGTGAGCTACTTTTTGTTTATTTATTAAGAGCAATAAATAAAAATAAAAACAAAATTTTAATTTTTTAATTAGTAATTAAAATTTGATTCTGAGGAGGGCATTGCGGGTTTGAAGAGACTAAAGAGCTTTTCTCTGCCTTACCACACTTACTAGAGTAAAATCTACATAAAATTTACTATCTTAAAATTGTTGTTTTATTTGATTTTGATTTTCAAGACAGAGTTTTTCTGTGTAACCCTGGCTGCCCTGGTTATGTAGACTGTCCTTCAACTCAAAGATCCACCTGCCTATACCTATGCTGGGATTAGTGCCACCACTGCCTGGCTATTTTAGACATTTTTAAGTCTACTATCCAATGTCTGGAACTAAATCCATTCCCGTGGTTACACAATTATTGCCACTGTTAATTTCTTTGTCATATGTATGCATTGCCCTTTTAAAGAAATGAAAAGGCAATCTTACTCTAAGGCCCCTGTGGGTCATGATTAAAACTCAACCCACTACCCACAAAGACAAGTTGAAGAATCTAATAATTCTACACTTAGTAAATACCACTGTGTAGTTTTTTGTTTGTTTGTTTGTTTTTTGTTTTTTTTCCGGTTCTTTGGTGTCTGCTTATCCTTAAAAAGAGTCAGAGCAAGGAAAACAGCTAACGGCTGTAATAAGTTGAGGGTGTCTGAACAAGGTTTGGGGTGAAAACAGAAAGCAGTTGACCAGGGAAGAGTTGAGTGGCATTTGGGGGTGTCCTTGGGAGCTATGAGGTGACATTGCATACTTTTTGTAAAGACTGGAGTGAACCCGGCACTCATCATGGGAGCGAGAAGAAAGGCCATGAGGAAGTATGCGAAGGAAGTCGGAAATGCCAATGTGGCCAATGCTGTTGTCAAAGTGGTAAATGATCTTGAAATTTCTTTTTCTCCTGATCTGCATGTCCTCCATCTTTAACCACGCTAAAACTGAAACACAGCAGGAAGTTGCAAACCCAGGAAAGGGCTCTAGGTTTCCTCTTTGTATAATAAATATGTGACAAAGTAGGATGTGCTGGTGCATAACAGGAGGCAGAGGCCAGTCTGAGATATAAAACAAAACAAACTAGAATGTGATAGTCATACTTTGTTATTCAGCTGATAATTAAAAGCTCAAAGGCTAGTTTTTGCTGTTTAGACTTCTGGTAACTTGTGATTTGTCATGCTGAAGTTAATAGGACTATTTCTAAATTAGGAGAAATGTGGGAACAGTGACTAAGTATAAAATGTGCTAGCCTAAAATAAAGGGGAGTCTGTATGCCTGAAAAAACTTAGCTAAATTTAAATAAAAATGCATGTTGACTTTTGAGAACTTAGAGGCTGATTTTCCATTATAAATCTTTCTCAAAGGAAAAAAAAGTGAATTGTTTAGAAAATTCATGACTTATGGTGCTGGAGAGGTGGCTCAGCAGTTTAAGAGTATTAGCTGCTTTTCCAGATGACCTGGGTTCAACTCTAGCACCCACGTGGTGGCTCAGTCCCAGATCTGATGGCCTCTTCTGGCCCCCATGGGCACTGTATGCACATGATGCACAGACATGCATGCAGATACATCACTCCTACACATAAAATAAAGTTAATTTTAAAAACAGACAAGAGAAAATTCATGGTCTCATTTTTTGATACAGGATGCAGAAGTAGATGGAGAAGATGCTACAAAGCCTGAAGAAGAGGATGATGAAGTAAAATATCCCCCAATAGTCATCAAAACAACATTGCCTGAAGAGATACAGAGATTTATGCCCCAGGGGGAAAATGTTCATACTGTCATTCTTGACTTTACGCAAGTCAATTTTATCGATTCTGTCGGAGTGAAAACTCTGGCTGGGGTAAGTACCACATGCAGCAAGCCATTCAGTGTCTGTACACCCAGCACCATAACCAGCCACCTTAGGGACAGAAACCAGAGTCCCATGCCAATTTTTACTTTGCTATTGTTTTTGAAACTTTTGGTTGTGGACATTTTTAATATGTAGTATAGTATAATGATCCTCATATGATACCTTCACTGAGCTTCAGCAATTAACAGTTTATGGTCAGTCTGACTTCATCAATTCCCAACACCACTTTCTCTTTTTGTGAAGTATGTCCTAGATGTCACATTATCTGTACATATCTTAGTATCTATCTATAATATTTACTTAAAAATCATTATCATAGTATTCTTATTACACCAGAATAAATACATTTTAACAGTGTTTTGATACTCTTTAGTTGTCATTGTCAATATGGAAACCAAATAAGTACAAAATTACTTTTAGCTTATTAGTTTAAGGTGCTAATTGCTAAAGCTATATAGCGGGGGGGGGTGTGTGTGTGAATGAATTTGAGTATCTAAGAAAAGTCAAGAAAAGTTAAACTTTGTTTCAATATTGTTCCAGATTGTGAAGGAATATGGAGATGTTGGTATTTATGTCTACTTAGCGGGCTGCAGCCGTGAGTATACCTTAGAATGGAAAAGTCTTTTATTTTAGATTTATTAATGTTATGTGTATTAGTGTTTTGCCTACATGTATGTACATGTACCATGGGCATATCTGGTGCCTGCAGGAGTCAGAGAAGGAATCAGAACCACTAGGACTAGAATTATTAATTGTTGTGAACCACTGTACCAATGCTGGGATCTAAACCTGGTTCCTCCATAAAAGTAACAAGTGTTCATAACTGCTGAGCCATCTTTCCATCCCTTAGATGGAGAAAGTTTTAGTATTCTAGTTTTTTGTTTGCTTGTTAGTTTGTTGGTTAGTTTTTGTTTTATTTTTAGAATTAATTGCACTTGTAATTTTTCCTATAATTTAGATGCTTTTATAGGATAAAATTACTGGAAAGCCAGTTTTGAAATCAGCTAGTTGCTGGCATTGAGATAGCCTTCTGTCCTAGAGTTGGAAGGCAGAAGATGGTCAGTTTACTATTTTAGTAGCTACTACATATAAGTCATAATTCTATAAATCATTCAGCTTGTTAGCATTTCCATCCAATGGAATAGCTCTCCTGCTACTTTTGCTTTATATTATATTTTGGTTAAGATGGTACTTAAAAAGCAAAATCCACGTAAAGGCATTATCATTTGTCTGTTATGTTGGTGAAAACACAAATGCCAGAAGCACATTTCAAAAGCAGGGTAGAGAATAGGTTCTCACAGATGCAATAGTGGATGTGTAAAATCGAGCAGGCCTTATGGAAAGCAAACAGACCATAGCTTTCAAAGTTACAGACTCAGCAAATCTGCATCCTACTTGATGCATACAAATGACACAAGACATTTGTCCTTTATATCATTGTCTCTAAAAATAAAAGGATAGAAAAAGTGTCAAAAGAAAAGGAACCTGATGGGGGTAGGTGTGGTGGCACATGTCTTTAATCTCATCCCTTAGGAGGCAGAGGCAGGTGATTCTGTGAGTTCAAGGCCAGCTTGGTCTGCAGAGAGAGACTCAGGGGTATGTAAAGAGCACATCTTTTTTTTAAAAATGGGAATGGAACCCAATGAATAAATAAAAATACAGCTTTATAATATACTACCCGATAATGATTTTTTAAAAAGTAATAAGTAAATCTGGGGATATAGCTCAGTTAGTAGAGTGAGTGTTTGCCTGGCATGCATAAGGATCTGGGTTCAATTACCAACTGAAATGAAAATAAATGTAACACAGTCCAGAATTAGAGAAAACAAGTGTGTGTTGTATTTGAGCAAGAAAAAGGAAAAAATAAGAACTTGTTTTCTTTTTGAAACAGGCTTGCTATATAGCCCAGGCTCTCCTCAAACTTGGAAATCCTCTTTGCCTTCCTAGAGACAAGATTATAGGCATGTGACACTGTGCCTGACCAGAACACATACTTATATTTGTATTTTAATAGGGGAATCATGGAAGAATATACTAGAAAGAAATAAAATCACTTCCTGAGACTAGAACTATGATAGACTGAGACAGACTGAGGTAAAACTTATGTAGCATTTGAATATTTAATACTATGAAGTGCAGGGTATGGTGGTGCCCACCTTCAATCCCAGCACTGAGCGACAGAAGTAGGCAGATTTCTACTACTTGTAAATTTGAGAACAGCTTGGACTACATATGAGTTCTAGGCTAGTTTGGGATACATAGTAACACTGTGTGTACACTGTGTGTATGTGTGTGTGAGTGTGTGTGTGAGTGTGTGTGTGTGTGTGTGTGTGTGTGTGTGTATGATGTACACAAACACATATGATACCAAGTGTAAACCCCAGCTCATGGGAAAGGGCAAAGCAGGTGAATCAAGAGTTCAAGGCCAGCCTAGATTACATGGGAACCTAACTGTAAATTAACAAACTAATTTTTGAAAACCATGAACAAATTACTTTTTTCAGTGTTTGAGATCAAAACATGGAATGTAAAATATGTTTCTTTTCTTTGTATAGCACAAGTTGTGAATGACCTCACCCGAAACCGGTTTTTTGAAAATCCTGCCTTAAAAGAGCTTCTGTTCCACAGCATCCATGATGCAGTCTTAGGCAGCCAAGTCCGAGAGGCAATGGCTGAGCAAGAAACCTTGGTTCCAACTCCTCAAGATGATATGGAGCCCAATGCCACACCCACCACACCCGAGTCATAAAGGACCTGCATGGGGGTTGTGCACCTCTCCTGAATTCTGAACTTAAAATACTAGACTATCGGTTTTTTCTCCTCCCCCCTAGGAAACGTTAGCAGTGAAGGCTTGATTTGGAGGGTGAATGATGCATAGCAAGATGTATCTCATTCTTGTGTTGTTTTAATTGAATATTTCATAGGTTAACTGGCCACTGACATTTATGCAGTGACATTTCTATTATACCTTACTGTTAACTTTGTTTGTTTTCTATTTTTATTCTCACTTCTGATTTATTATCTGTAACCTTTTGAAACTAATTACACAAAACTACAAAACAAAATATCTCTAATTTCAAACTCCCATTTATTAGTATACTACTCAATTGAAAGAAAAAGAAGGAAGGAAGGAAGGAAGGAAGGAAGGAAGGAAGGAAGGAAATGGCTCCAAAGCTAGACTTACATCATTCTTTATAAAGAGAGACTGTTCTTTCTAGACTTCAGAACACACCCACCCACACATGAATCTCAAAACATTTAATTGTCTTGGTCATGTACAGTTCCAAGATGAGATTTTATATTTCACTCCTACAGCTTCTGGCTATGGAGAAAGCCATGCCTTCCTTTATTGAGGGAGTTTGGTCCAGCTGATGTTGGTGTGTTCCCTCCAATATTCTTCATCTTTGCTTCTGGAGGCATTTCTTCTAGTTCACAATTTGCATCTTCATGGGAAGCTGTTGCTATGGAAAGGGTTTTAGGAGTGTGAGTTAAGACCATTTCCTTAGGCTTATCAAACCCAAGTTTGAGACAGATGGCATTCGTTTTTTGACCACCTATGGCAAATCCAAGCTTAGAGATCTTTGTGAGCTTCCTTGGGAGGTCTGCAGCAGCTTCGTTGGCTATCATTTTTGTGACTGGAGCTTTTCCCTCCATTACTGAAAGGCTTAGCTTTACAAGTTTTTCTGTTCCTTCAGGTCCTCCAATAGTTTCAACTTGATGTGGTTTGTCAGGCTTCTCTCCCACCTTCCTGTCCACCATCTTCCCCATGGCTGCCTCCCACTCAGTGTCATGTCTGTAAGATGAGCATTTACACACTTTTAAGTGTTTTACTTAGAATATGCTGTCAATAGATGGTTGGTGGTTCCTTAGTTTTGTGCTTGTTTGGAAACAGACTGTCTATAATCAGTTCTCTAACAGAAGAGGAAATCTACAATGTTCTAGAAGTCCTGGTTTTAAAATAACTTACGATTGCAGAATTGATTTAATTGCATTATGGATAAGCTGAGAAATAGACAAAGGAGAATAGAAAAGCAAAGCATCTCCCTACTCAGAGATGACCACCACTGGCACCTTAATGAGTGTTCCTCCAGGTCTTTTCTTCTATATATGTACACACACACACACACACACACACACACACACACACACACACACACACCAGCAAAAACAAGCTCAGGTCTGCACAGTGTTTTATAGTCCATCCCTTCAGTTGGCATTCTCCACTTCCTTTTTCCAGAATATTTCCTCATGCAGTATTCAGGTTTCCTGTTGTCCTCTAGTTTACAGTTGGTTTGTCTCAGGTATTAATTCTATGACTTTACATCGTAATTGGTCATGTGCCTTAAGTCTATTTTAATTTATGCCTTTGACAAATACATACATGGACAGTTGTATTTAAGAATCCCATTTTGTGAATGTGTCTAGTTGCTTCTCGCACTTTAAAAAAAAGATTTATTTATTATGTATACAGTATACAGAAGAGGGCACCAGACCTCATCATAGATGGTTGTGAGCCACCATGTGGATGCTGGGAATCACACTCAGGACCTCTGGAAGAACAGTCAGTGCTCTTCATCTCTGAGTCATCTCTCCAGCCCACTTCTCCCATGCTTTCTGTGCTTGCTCTGCCATTCCCCCATATTATCTGTCATCCACAAGTCATAATTCAAGATACATGGATATGAGTTAAGTATTTTATGCTAGTATAGACCCTAGATAAATACATGCTTCATATTGCACCACTCAGAAAACCCAGACTGTCTAGCCTGCCTACCATTTACAGTGTGTAAACTAGCCAATTAATATGACAGTCTGATCCTTAAACTAGTTTTCTGCTTTATTATCTGCATGTTTGACATTAAATGAATGTCATTTCTCATTAGCCATTGAACCAGGAACTATAATGCTGGGTGAGTCTTTGCCGAAGTGAGTGGTTTTATTAAAGTTTGTCTGTTTCTGTCTAGCTCTCTCATTTCTCTTGCATTTATTAGTCTATGTAGTTTCTCCTCAACTTAAACAATTTGGTCATCCTTAAACATGGATCTTACTGGCAAAGCAGGCTGAATGTTTCATGTCCATTTAATTATCAACTTCAAAGTAGACCTGGTAATTTTTATAATTTTAATGTGCTTCATAACGTGTTCTTTTTGATGTTAAGTGTTACTGTTATGGCCAGTAAGCTTCACTACACATTTTGCTTTTGTTGTTGAATATGAAATAGCCTTAAAGATCTTTAAGTTCTTTGGAAGCCAACCTCCTAGGTACATTTGGCTATCTTCCTCAGAAGCCTGTAACTTATGTTAATGATTCATCAGCCTATTGAGTACAAAACTTCTCTCACTCTTTACAGTTAATGTTTGGCGGCAAAGGGGGACCTTCAAAACTGATTTCATCTTGGTTTTTGTTGTTGGAACTTCAAACTCACTATATAGCTAAGGTTGGCTTTAAACTCATGATCCTCCTCCTTCAGCTCCATGAGCACTGGGATTCTAGGTATATGTATGTCATCATTGCTGGCTTTTTTCTTACACTTCTAACACCAATTTATTCTCAGTAAATCAAAGCATTGGCCAACCTGTCTGAAATGCTTTCAGAGTTTTGGGGTTTTGTTTGTTGTGTTTTTGTTGTTTTTACATGGGTGTCTAGAATTCACTGTGTAGCTGAGGATGACCTTGAACTTAAGAGTGCTAGATAGAATTAGAGGCCTGGGCCACCACATCTAGCTAAGAGTTGCCATTAGGAATTTGTCATTTGGACTTGTTTGTCATACCTTCTTACTGTCACTTTATGTTCGTTTTCATGAAGATACTGCCAGAAGGAAAGCGGTCAGATCCCAATCGAAGTGTAGTAACATAGTATGTTCAGTTTCTCAGTAACTTTACTACCGATTCAATGTAGACCACTTCTAGTCCTTTACCCCAGCCTGCATCAAACAGATTTACAGCCAGGTATTTCTTTGCAGGCACCACACACAAGATCAGATACATCTGCATTCTGACAGAGCAGTTACAGAACTTAAGCTTACTGTACAAACTTCTGTAAAGGGCCTACATTATTTTGACCATGGAAGTAGAATCTAAAGCTTTAAACAATATCACAAAACACTTAACTGTGTATTCCTCAGCACCAGTCTCAAGTCCTAGTGGCCGATAAAATATTCACCAAAGAACAGTTTATCTACATTTCACCTGCTTGTTTTACTCGTTCTTCCATTTTTAACTCTTTAAAAGTAGAATCCTATTATGTAAATAAAGAACACTTTTCCTGAGGTTGGAAAATAATTCTATTATGCATCTGAAAATGTTAAATGTGTAACATCCTAGTTATATGTAAATACATTCACGTATTTTACTCAGAATTGTTTCACATGGAAATTTTTACTTTATTCTTTTTTAGCCTTAACTATTATCTTTTCTGAGAAGTGTATGAGCCTGCCTGTCTCTGAAGGCTGTAGTACTACCGCATCTTACCATGCTTTTCTCACTTACTCAAACCATCTACATCATAAAGCTGGCAGTGGCGCAGCAGGTAAAGGTGTTAAGTCAGACCTGATGACTCACTGTCAATCCCCAGGACCAACTTTCCCCAAGAGCTCCTCTGGCCTCCACATGTGTTGTGGCACATACAATAGCAAAAATAGGGGCTGGAGAGATGGCTCAGTGGTTAAGAGCACTGGCTACTCTTCTTGGGTTCAATTCTAAGCACACACATGGCAGCTCACAAACATCTGCAACCCCAGTTCCAGGGGACCTGACATACTCAGACATACTTGTAGGCAAAACACCAATGTACATGAAATAAAAATATTTTTTAATTGTAAAAACAAATGGGTATTATGAGCAATGACAAAGATACTTAAGCCAGCCTTGTTTCATGGCAGAACAGGAAGGCTGTTTCCAGGAAGGTCTCATAAATTGTGCTCAAATCCTGTATAGTACACTTAAAAACAAAGATGAGGGCCAAGGACAATCCAATACATGGTCATAGACACAGAATCTGTATACACCTACAGCAGCTGATAGTAGGATCCCAACTGCCAATGTCCTCGCAAGTAGAACCCAAAAAAAGTTGACAGGTATGGATCCTCTCCAAAGCCTGGGAGATGCTCGTTTTGTAATTTTCACTGTCAAATGTCTATTCCATGTGATTTCATCCTGTATCCTTACCTGTTGAGTAAAGAAAGGAGGCATTTGCCCTCAAGTAAGTACTCGAAGGGTGTCTGACCTTTTTTGTGCATGAAAGGCAGCAAACCCAGAGAATCTTCCCTAGAATGATAGAAGCATGCTTTCTAGGTCATGGCGGTAGTGGTGGTGGGGTACCCTTAGGTGGGGATCAGAGGGAAGGATCTCTGGTAGGTGAGGAACTACTGTCTACCTCTTTAAAGATAGTAAATAAATTTCAATTCTAGAATGAAACAACTTCACTGAGCCTGTATGTTTCCATGAGTGCAAAATGCTGCTCTTTTTAGTTTTAGGAATACTTTTATAGGATTCAGTATTCTGAGATTCTTGACAATGTCTTGAATACTCATAAAAGTTTGAGAACTGATAATGTATTATCTAATTCTTCAAATATATAGCCAACTAAAAGAAACACTTCAAACCTCACCAGCAATATTGTCAAAAAGTTAAAACTGCACCAAGGCTGAATACTGACTTGGACTGAATCAAGCTTAAACATCTTAATGATACACATCTCCAATCATGAACTTGAGTTTGCTTTTCTGTGAGTGTAATTTCAGAATGGTTCGCTCTATTTCATACCTCAAACAAGGCTACAGCAGGGTTATAACAAATACTTTTTCTAATCAAAAATCAAGGAAAAAAGGCACATTATGAACGAAAGGCCCTTTCTACTTGAAAACTTTCATAAGCTTAAAATTTTAGTGTAACACAGCAACTTTTCTCTGGCCTCAACTTCTTCTGTCTTAAAAATGAACACAGCTCTTGCTAATTTCCAATTTATCTGTGAATATTACTCTTCAATAAAAAATGCTGTTTATTGTGCTTTTACTTCAGTATTTGGCCGGAGGGGAGTGTAAGATTTGGGGGCTGGGGAGACAGCTCATTCCATAAAGAATTAGTTGTGTAAGCATGAGGACCCCAATCTGATCCACAGAATCCATTTTAAAGCCAGGTATGAAGGTATCTGGGGAGTCCCTGTGCCTCACTGGTGAGAACTATGTCCTGTTAACAAAGTCAAGAAACAGGCACTCCAGAGGCTGACCTCTGGCCTCTACATACACATGCATCTGCATACAAACATAAAAATGACTTGCTGATAGTTATATGCTCTCATTTACCTGTTCTTTTTTTTTTTAATATTTATTTTTTTATTTTATGTGAATTGGTGTTTTGCCTGCATGTATAATTGTGTAAGGGCATCAGATCTTGGAATTATAGACAGTTGTTACCTGCCATGTGGATGCTGGGAATTGAACTCAGGTCCTCCAGAAGAACAGTCATGGCTCTTAACCACTGAGCCATCTCTCCAGCCCCTTACCTCAGTTCTGAACTTCCTGAATCCCCATACTTCACCTTCTTCTTTACCTGCTGAATTTCACTGTTCATTAAAACCACCAGTTCTTGACTGATCCAAAACTGGTCAAATGGTAGTGAAAAATGCATTACATGCTTCTTTCACTTTAAAAACATTTGGTTCAAGCTGGGGATATATAGTTCAATGATAGAGTGTTTGCCTAGCATTCAAAAACCCAGTACTCAGTACAACCAACAAAACAAAACAAAAACCAGTTTGGCCAAAACCTTACTACACAAAACCCTTACTCTGGGTGGGTGAAAGCTATCCTATCGAATGTGGTCAGTGTATCCACATGAACTATTTTGATGATGGCTGAATAGTTTAAGAGCTTAACACACAGAATTTTTTGTGGCTACTGAGGATCTACAATGAAAGAGACAACAAAGTAACACATTACAGTGCCAGCCAGAACAGGCAGAGCAAGAGTTACAGGTGGGCTAAGAAGTACTGATGCACTAGTCCTTCAGACAGGGACAAACCCCATCAACAGTGCCTTGGAATGTTGTTCTGACTAATAGTGCACCACAGGAAACAGTGATCTGGAAGCACTTAGGAATTTTGAAATCTTTTATTTTTGTGAGGTGGCAACCAAGTACCCACATGCAGGAAGTTGTCAAAGCCTCAGGGCTCAATTGTATGTCATGTAGCGGGGAGTAGCGCTGAACTTGGCGTAAGACTTGATGACCTTATTTACGGCTTCTAAGAAATCCTTCTCTGTAGCAATTTTTCGCCGTGCTCGGATTGCAAACATACCAGCTTCTGTACAAACACTTCTAATCTCCGCACCTGCCCAACAAAGAGAAAACAAAATGGCTTAATTATAGTATCCCAAAAGACTGATGGCAAATGAATAAGACCAGCACTTACCAGTGCTGTTTGGACAGAGTCGGGCCAACAGCTCAAACCTAATGTCTCTTTCAACACTCATTGAACGAGCATGAATCTTAAAGATGTGAGTCCGACCCTAAAAATGAAGGAAGTCACATACATTAAAATAAAAATATATCACAGAAATACAAAATTTCAAGAACATTTTTTCTAAAGCTTTTTTTTTCTTACCTCTAAATCAGGTAAGCTAAACTCAATCTTTCTGTCCAATCTTCCTGGCCTCATCAGTGCTGGATCCAAAGTGTCAGGTCGATTAGTGGCCATCAGGACTTTGATGTTGCCTCGAGGATCAAAACCATCTAACTGATTGATGAGTTCCAACATTGTTCTCTGCACTTCATTGTCACCCCCAGCACCATCATCAAACCGAGCCCCTGAGAAGACAACAGAAAATCATCTCATGCCCATTTAAAGAAGCTCTACTCAGGACCTGAAAACAGCATACCTTGGCTCACAGCCTTCCTTGCAGCAAAGTACATACCCTACTTTGAAGTTATAAACTAACTAAAAAGCAAAATACAGCAAAACAAAACAAAGCAAAAATCACACAAAAAAATATGGAGTCTGTTCTGTGCTGGCCAACTACTCCTGGGCGGGGAGACACTGCACTGAAGAGTTTTTCCTTCCCCAGAAGGTATCCATTGCAAATAGCTTCTTGGTTAAGAATTAGATTATGTCCATTTCCCCTTCTCAATGCTGAAATTTTGCCTGGATTGAACCTGGGCAAATCTGCTTTAGAAAGAATTCACCATAAGTTTACTCAACAGTTTTCTTTAAAGTATCTTTGAAGTTACTCTTTAAGGATATTTTGTTTTGCAAATTAGTCGAGAACTCTTCTGTAGGAAGCAAAGGGATGCTAGCCCACTGGAACATGTAGCTCTAGCAGGCCCTGCTAAGAACCCTTCCCTCTTCCTTGCCAAGAACCCATAGATTGCACTCCTAAAGCTAGTTATGGAGGTCTATCCCCTTATTTGGCCACTTCCTCCTCCTGAGGCTAACTACCCAGGTCCAACTACCAAAGTATTGAAGTCCAGCAATCAGAAGCCTCCTTTGGCTTGCCTAACTAACATGCCCAATCAAAACTAAACATCTGTCCTAACACTGAGTTTCCCCCATGTGCCTCATCTTTCTCCTCTACCCAGAAGCAGTTCCTTCTCCTTCACCACTGCATCCTAGCCCATTCTAAGGCAGACCTCCCTTCTCCTCTTAAAATTGCACCTACTGCTATTTTTGACCTGAGTCAGAAAGCAGCTGCTTTAACTTTCCTCCCCTGTTTAATAAAGGATCTCTCGGGGCTGGAGAGATGGTTCAGCGGTTAGGGGCACCGTCTGCTCTTCCGGAGGACCCGGGTTCGATTCCCAGCACCCACATGGCAGCTCACAACTGTCTGTAGTTCCAGTTCCAGGCAAACACCAAGGCAAATAAATAAATAAATAAAAGGTTTTTAAAAAAAAAAAAAATAAAGGATCTCTCTGTGAAAAGACACTTGGGTGTGGTTTGTGCCTAAGCCAGGGCCCCAAGAGGAATTTCCTGATGTGTAGAGGGAATGGGTCCCCTTCAGGGAGAGTTTTAAGATAACAGCTCCTCAGCTAGAATCTCCAGGAATGATAATCTGAGGAAAACTGAAAAATAGCTACCCAGAGTACAAGAGAACAGAGATGGCTCCAAAGTTAAGAGCTCTTGCCGTTCTCACAGAGAACTCACCTCCATTTCCCAAATCTTACAGACAGCTCACAGCTGCCTGCTACTCCAACTCAAAAGCATCTGACAAACCCTCTGACCTCTGTAGGCTTGCTCACACACATGCACGGCATACATATACTCAACACATACACTCATACACATACCTGTTTTGACTCAGGGGTTCAGAGCATATACTGCTCTTGAAGAAGACCCCGAGTCAGTTTCCTAGCATCCATGCCTATCACTCTAGTATCCACAAAGTGGCTCATGACCACCTACAACACCAGTTCCATACCCTCTTCTGAGCTCCTCAAGCACAGGGCACATACATAGTACACATACATGTATGTAGGCAAAACATTCATACACAGTAAAAAAGAATCCCCCCCACACACTAAGAACCTACCTTATCCCAGTCACAATGTCATTCATAAAAAATAATGGGCCAGCAAGATGGCTCAGGGGGTAAAGGTGCTTTCACCAAGTTCCTTGGCCTGCATTGATATCCGGAACCCACACAGAAAAAGAGAAAACTGACTCCGCAGGGTTGAACTTTGACCTCCACATGTATAAACACACACACACACAAAATCACCAAATTAAATTGTTTGAGGAAAAGAAAGAAAATAAGTAAAAAGGAGAATCTCTTATACACTGATGGTGGGAATGTAAACTAGTTTCGCCACTATGAAAATTTCTAAAAAGCAAAAAACCAAACAAACAAAACAACCTAACAATAAATCTTCTGTATGACCCAGCTATACCACTCCTGGGTTGCACCCAGAGGACTGCAAACATATCACAGATACATCTGTACACAATGCTCAGTGCAGCATTAGTCACACTAGCTAAATGTAGATGTTCAAAAATCAGAGAAGTTAACAGAGGAAGCACCATGTACGCACATGGCAGAGCATCATGTTGTTGGCTGGCAGAGAAGTTACTAGAGACTGACAGGTGTACCTACAGCTACTAAGGATTAGTGTTCTAAAGCCATAGCCAGCACCTCAAGACAGTTCTGTTTTCTTTCTTTCTTTTTTTTTTTTAAAAAACTTTATTTATTTGCCTTGGTGTTTGCCTGCAACTGGAACTACAGACAGTTGTTAGCTGCCATGTGGGTGCTGGGAATCGAACTCGGGTCCTCTGGAAGAGCAGACGGTGTTCTTAACTGCTGAGCCATCTCTCCAGCCCCCAGTTCTGTTTTCATGGTCCATCACATTTTAGTCTAAATCTCCAAGAGATCCATAAATCAAGCAAGGCAGGAATCATCATTCCTTTGTGAGCTGATTAAACTATGAGGTTTCAGTGTTAAAATAACCTGAGTAGGTCACATGGCTAACACTATATCATATCAATATCTGTGAAGCCAATATTATTATCTTATGTAAGCAAAAATAAACTACCACCATTTCTGTTACAGTCCAGTGCCTTCTTCACAGGAAGGGATGGTGTATCTTTTTAATCTGGAGTTGTTCAAAGTATGGCAATCTATACCCACAGTGAAATGAAGCAGCACAAACATAAGTAAATCAATGCTACCTAGTATTTCTTTTCCTTCACAGCCATACTGTAGCACTGCTGTACCAGAGCTGTAACTGGGAGTTAAAATTCTGTAGATTAACTTGTCAGAACCCTACTACATATCACTTTAAGCTTCTATGAAACTTAGTCCTACATGAATTCTTCAAACCATCACTCAGGGGACAAAGGTGGCTGCTACCAAGCCTGACAATCTGAATTCGATCCCTGGGACCACCGTGGATTGTCCTCTAACCACAGGCTCCCAGGAACCAGCACTACTGGGAAGTGTGGCTTTGTTGGAGTAGGTGTGGTCTCGGATGCTCAAGCCTAGCTAGTGTGCCTCACTTCTCTTCCTGTGGTCGGTCTGCCTGTATGGTGCCACACTTGCCACCATGACAATAATGGACTAACCCTCTGAACCGTAAGCCAGCCCCAATTAAATGTTTTCCTTCAAGAGATGCTGTAACGGCACTGTCACTTTTCATGTGCACACACACAAATAATAAAAACTAATTAAATCAATAAAATATCACTCATACCTCCGATGGCATCAATTTCATCAAAGAAAATAAGGCAGGCTTTTTTTGTTCTGGCCATTTCAAAAAGTTCACGAACCATTCGAGCCCCCTAATAAAAAAATTGATTTATTATTACAGAGCTGATTTTACACTTTTAGAATATAATAAATAAACTACACTGCAGTTTTCCCAACCATTATCACATAAGTTTAAAAACAAACAAACAAACAAAAAACCTCAAGTTTGAGCCAGACAGTGGTAGCACACACCTTTAATCCCTCACTTGGGAGGCAAAGGTAGATGGGGCTCTGAATTCAAGGCCAGCCTAGTCTACAGAGAGTTCCAGGACAGCCAGGGCTACACAGAGAAACACTATCTCAAAAAAAATAAAAAATAAAACAAAATAAATTGAAGTTTGCTACCTACACTATCAAACTAATCTTGTTAGGCTAACATATTACATAATTTTCATGATTCTCTAGTTATTCAATAGCACTAAGGTTAAAACTAGAAGTGGTCAAGTTAACATTCTTAAGTGAAGTAAGATAAGCAAAACTTGAAGAAATAAAAAAAATTTGATCTGTCACTTGGAATTACTGATCACTAAATTTGATTAAGTCTTAATCAAAATATTAAAATTAAAATACTAAGTCATGCAGCCCTTTTGGCAATCTTTAAGTATACTAAACAGTATGTTTTAGATATGATATATACAACCCTAGACTTTAACCTAAATATACATACTTAGCTAAACACTAGTGTGTGTAAATACCATGCCCACACGTACAGTCAATCCATATTTTCTATTTCTCATTAAACCATTGGCTACTGTCTATGAGATAAAATTTTATTTACCCAGCATTTACCCAGCTTTCTCACACACTAAAACTGTATTAAATGCCATTCTTTTGGAAAAACCACACTGATCAGACTTTTGAACGGTATTTGAAATTATTTTTTAGTCTTATGCATATATCACAAATCTCTCACAGAGCAGTGAGTGCTTTAATTTTGGTAAATTCACTTTACCTCACCGACGTATTTCTGAACGAGCTCAGACCCAATAACTCGAATGAAGCAGGCGTCTGTCCTGTTGGCGACTGCCCTAGCACAGAGTGTCTTGCCTGTGCCAGGGGGACCAAACAGCAGCACACCCTTTGGAGGTTCAATCCCAAGGTTAACAAATCTCTCTGGCTGTAACAGAGACACAAATTTTACACTTATCACTTCTGCATAATAAAAATATAAAATGATATAAAAATAATATTTTCACTTCAAATAATTACAGTGCTTAAAAAAAAGAACTGATATTGTGTGTTCGTTCTATTATCCTCCAGGTTTAACTGTTTTCTCCTGATGTCACTGAACAGCTATTTTCATCTATAAAAACAGCAATATTCTTAACAAGCTACACTCCTGATTTCCTTTATCAATCTAAATAGCAGAGCTGTCTTTTAAATACACCTGGCTACTCAATTCTTGTTTGCTCTCTTCTGAAATTTAACCAGCTTCCCAAACCTCCAACCTATCAAAACTTTTCATTAAGAAAAATAAAACATCAAAAGCCATGTAACACACAAGCAATGCTAGTGCTCACTGCACAGTAGCTTATTACACCTTTACACAAAGGAGCTTAAATGAGACAGCTACTTACATGGAGCAGAGGGGTTTCAACTACTTCTCGCAATTTCTCAATTTGTTCCTTACAGCCACCAACATCACTGTATGTGACATCAGGTTTTTCCTCCACCTAAGAAAGATTATATAACATACTCAGGCTTTTGAGTAGCAGAACAGATCCTCCACAGGAAGCTTAATACCATAAAAGCCAGTCTCTAACAGGAAAGCTCACAAGAAGGGAGTTAAAACTATTTGCTATACATTAGGGCATGAATTCCAGTGTCCTAGAACTATTTTTTGAACTATTATGACATTAATAAGTGACAAATTCTGATAAAGACTTCCCAAATACCTTTTAATTTTTGGTAACTTCTTGGTGCATAACCTACATTAGCTTTTAAAAGCTTCAATTTTGGGGGAATAAGTGCAATTGTTTTGTTTTTCTTTGTTTTGGGGTTTTTATTTTATGAGACAGGCTTTCACCTTGTATCCCAGGTGAGCCTCAAACTCACTCTGTAGCCCAGGTTGGCTCTAATTTGTGGCAATCCTTCTGCGTAAGTCTCCCAAATGCTGGGATTACAGATATGAGCCACTATTCCTGGCTAGCAATTAGATTAAAGCATGTCAATTCCTTCCCCAAAGCTTCTTACCTGCATCATGGTAACTGTTGGGTCAATCTTAGGAGGTAGTGGAATGTGAATTTGATATTTATTTCTGTCCACACTAAGGAAATAAAAATAAAAACAAAAGCAAAGCAGAGGACTTTTTCTGGCTAGTATTTATTTTTAAAACCATATTATAAGTTAAGCAAAAGAGATGTAGTCTCAGAAGTTAGGAAAAGAACAAAGTTGTGAAGATAAGTTTTTATGTAATCTACAGACATTAAGTCAGTCCTCATTAACTGTCCACATTAGCTGCATGTCTTTAATTAGGACACATAAAGCCATGATGTAGAACTGTAGCAGAAGAAAAAAATCAAGAGTTGCACTAAGCACTCTTCACGCTCCATGGCATTCTGCTTACTCATTCACAACAAAGCCAAGGTGTTAACTTACCCAACTCTCATCCCTTCCTCAATGTCTGTAGGTGCCACCTGATCACTGAGGTCCACCACAAACTTGGCAAACTGTTTCACATTGATGATGTATTTGGGGTCCTCTGAGTCAGCATTGATTATCTTTGTACACCTAGCACAGCAAAAGGCTTCATGAGTAAAGAATCAAGCCACTAACTAACAGTGAGCTCAAGTAAGTAGGTTCCTTCCAGGGCATGAGATGTAACAGAGCAAGTTGTAGACCAGAGCTACAGAACCTGGCCACTGCTCAGGACCTTCTGTGTTCAACCACAAGGATCTCTCCACCTTAGCTGAACCACAGAAATGTAAGATGGTACCATGTGGTGATATAGTCTATATTTAATAAAATTAGCCCAGAATATCAGAGAAGAGAATCATCCACAGTCAAGCCATGAGGGTCAGAGAGTGGTGACCCACACCTTTAATCCCAGCATGGGAATGACCCCCAGTGGTGACCTATACCTTTAATCCCATTACTCAGGAGACAGAGATCTTTCTGGACTTCTGTAAGTTCAGGCCTAACAACCAAACAGTAGTAGCTCACACCTTTAATCCTAACTCTAGGATTATGATGCAGAGTTGAACCCAGTGAAACAGCTGGGGAGGAAAGATATTTAAGGCAGGTGTGGGCAGACATTTATGCATTCTGTAGGAACAACCAGCCATGTTCAGGACCCTTGAAGATAGCGTTTACCCTGTTTGGTGTGAGAAGTTGGCTGGGTGATTATTGACCTGGTCTGTTTCCTCTCTCCAACTTTGCCCCAATATCTGGCTCTGGGATTTCATTAAATACCAACTAGAATTTGTACAATAGTACCCTTCCCCAGAAAGACTAAACCCAAGCCTGACTGTAATTCCTTTTCATGTCCCTTTATTACCAATGACACCTGTTTATCCTCGGTGACTTTCCTTTCCATTTTCCCTGTAAGAATATAGCCATGTGTCTTATATCAAATTCAGTAACTTATGTGCTTTCATTTATTCCTAGGTTCACATTTTAATCCATTTTTGTTATTTTTAATTTGAAAGTACTGACTCTGAGCAATCTGGTAAAAGTTAATATATAATATCATGTGTCAAAGTATTTAATTAAAAAATAGACAACAGAATATACAATTCATATTAAGCAGCTATTGCATAAGCCATAGCAACAAATCAAGGAAAATACACAATAGCACCCAGAATGTGAATGTAGACTGATGTGTTTGCAGCATACATAAAAGACTGTTTCCTGTTGCCAGCCTAGGTCTTCTAAAGGAGAATTAAATGTATTATGACTTTAGCTGACAGACCTGCTACTTCATAGACACACATAGATTTCGGTATTTTTAAAAAAGCAGAGGAACAAGGGTTAGGGTTAGGGTTTTGTTTTCTAGTTTAAGATGTGGTCTTAGTATGTAGCTGAAGCTGGCTGGCATCAAACATGTGGTGAGCTGTGGTTGCTCACTACAGCAAGCCCATGACGCAGCCTCCTGAGTACTAGGATTATAGGTGTTGACCACCACGTCTGGCTAGTCCAAGATTTAAAGGAAGGAGGATCACTACAAGTCTGAGAACAGCCTAAGCTACAGAATAAGATCCTATCTTAAAAAAAGAAAAAGCATACATACAGAAACATTTCTTTAAAAATGGCTGCATGAGGACCCTTCAACAATTTATAAATGTGAATTGAACATATTTTCTTTAAAAAAAATTAAAAGGAAGTAAAGAATCATACCTATACTACTAAAAGCAATTCAAAATTCCCAGACAAAGTAATTATGTCTTTATTAAAACCTCAAGGGGCTGGTAAGATGGCTCAGCAGGTAAAAGGGCATGGACCAGACCTGATGTTCTGAATGTGCGTCCTGGAATCCATGTCAAAGGAGAGAACTCCCAAAAAAGTGTCCTCTGACCCCACATCCATACTGTGCACATGGGAGTGCTCATATACAACATACACAAGTGTAATAACTTTTTTGTATTTTTAAATATTTTATATTTTCAAACTGTGACATGCTAATGTATTATGTTAGAATGGTCCAGCTACTGTAATAAATCTTACTTTTTCATTGGGATTAAATATTACCACATAATTTTTAATGTTTTTTTAATTGATTCATTTGCCAAAAAAAGTTTTGAGATATATCTACTTCAACTACAATAGTAGAACTCATTTGCATAAGTCAACAGAATACAGAAAGCAGGCAAAAACAAACGTAGGGCTAAGTATATAGCTTAGTTTGTTGAGTGCTCACACATTTTGCTCAAATCCGATTCATCTATACCACATAAAACTGTTTATGGTATAATAAATTTTTAAGGCCTCCAGATTTTCTTCCTTGCATGCAGACATACACAAAGATACAGAGGAGCACTGCAACACGAGAACTGGGGTTTCCATACTTATGTTCTGTACTCTGAGTATTCTTAATAATTAAAGCACAGAATTTTAACTCCATATATTTGTAGAAAGCTTCATTTGTGAAATGTGAAACAAACAAATTTAAACTATGTATTAGACCCAAACTCTAAAATGTGCTTGGAAGTAAGTCTCAGGGAGCACTAAGCATACCTTGCAACCTGTAGTGGCTGTTCACTCTGAAGTGTCTGTTTATCTGCGGCGAGATCCCAGAGGGCTGGTGGTGCCAGGCCAGTGTCTGACTCTTTAATACCTACAACAAGAAAGGAGGCAAAATTCAACAAAAGGAAGCATAACACCCCCCAAAATAACTTTATCAACCCTGGTACTACTGGAATTCTAGATTAAATAACTCCTTTTCCAGGGACTATCCTGTACATTTTTTAGGATGCTTAGCAGCATCCCTGGCTTCTAGATACATCTCACCATATGTACCTTCCTACATATGGCAGGGATCAAGCGCCTAACCCTAATCACAGCCTGATGCCTTGAGACAGACCTTTACCCTACAGCCCCACCCAAAACTATTGCTCTAAAGCAATCAAAACAAAAAAATGTAATCCTACTAGACTTTTTGGTTTTTTTGTATTATACAACTTCACAACTTAAATTCCCCAAGTGCCAATAACCAAGCAATAGCTGTACTGAATAAAATCATCTTTTTATTCAATATAAAATTTTGATATTAGTTTACTGAATTAAGCTTTAACCAGCAGAAATATTACTTGTGCAAAATATGTTACTTAACTGCATAAGGATTAAACACAGAGTAAAAAGGTATATAGTAAAAAAGTGTTAAATGAAGTCAAATTTCTTATTTTTTTAATCTGTAATAATTTTACTTCAAATTTGTCTTTAAAAATTTTTTAGCACAATCAATTCATTTGAAGAAGGGAAGTAGAAATAATGAATACATACCAGTAAGCTCATTAATTTTTTTGAGAAGTTGTTGAATGTCATCCTCAACCTGCTTGATCTGCCTAGAGTAAGTACTCTGACCCTGGGTGAAAAAGATCAGTTTAATCAGAACATCTGAATATCAACAACTTATTAATTAACCTTCAGACACAACTTTCTAATGTTAATCTTACTGGCTTTATTGTATTAGAGCGTGGGGAGCAAGAACAGGAGGGAGAGCTCATTCAGACTTTTTCCTAAGACAGTTCTGCATTTTCTGCCTGTGGTTGATCTGCACTAGGCTGGCCTCACTTAGGACAATCCTGAGTGCTGGGCAAGAGGCAAAAGCCACCACATCTAGCTTTAAAGTAGCCTATTTCTATGTACTTAAATTTTCCATTTAATCTAATTTTGTCACATACATTTTAAGTATCTTTCCATATGCTATCACCCACTATTAGAGGTTGTAGCTACTCATGTTGCACAGACTCTGTTGTCCTCTAGACAGACACTTTGGGCAGAAAGCCCTTCTTGATTAGTTCAAACTCTCTGATACTCCCTTCTCATCAGTTAGAAAGACAAAAGCAATTTTTGTTTAAACACAAAACATCTACTTTTAGCCATTTAAAAGACTTACGTAAGTTTTCAATAAGGCAATATCTCCCTCATCCAGAGCTAAAACAAAACAAAAACAATATATGGCATGAGATTCAACAAAACAGGACAGCTGGTCAACTCTTCTGTTCAAATCTAAGTGTTTTAACTGAGTTCCAAAAACTGAGTAAAATGGGGACGGGGAATGAATTTCATAGTATTACATACTCGATTACTATCTTATATAATTACTGTACTGCAATATAAAACATACCTATTATGGCTCTTAGTTAAATAATCATGTTCTATTCATACACTGAAATACAAGGCAGTCATCCTGTTGGTTGGTGCGTAACTTTAATCCCAGCAGTTGGAAAGCAAAGGCGAGTGGATATTTTAATTCCAGGCTAACCAGGTTTAGAGTTCCAGGACAGCCAGGGTACTTACACAAAGAAACCCAAAGAAAACAAACAAGAAAGAAAGAAATGCAAGGCAGTAATTAAAATGGTAAGTTCTTATATAGTCATTCAAGTATTATTAAGTCAAATAGGCAGCTTAAAAATGTTGAATATGCATATAATTTGTCTTTATACAGAAAATCTTTTTAAAAATATGACGATGAGTCTTAGATGATGATTACATAAATGTTATCAGTGGTTATCTGGTATTATAAATGATTTATAGTCTATAAATGATAGTTTATACTTCTTTAATATGGTACACTGTGATTGTGAATTTGCCTAGTAACTAAAATTATCTGTGATTCTCAAGTCAATAGTTACATGCTTCTGCGGGCATTCAAGGACATGAACAGAGAGCCCTCCTGCCTTGAGGCTCTCACACAGAGGTGATGTGGCAGGCAGGAGACAATGTGGTCCAAGTTAAAGAAACTCTGCCACCAGTTCTGCAGAAATGAATCCCAATGCTGTAATCAGTCAGTAGGATAGCCTCAGGCAAGCAACATCACTTCTGAACTCTTTTCATTCTTGTAAAATAAAAACAAACATGTACCAGGACCAGTCATTTCTAGAAGGTAACACGAGAATCTATGAGACAGAGTCTGTGTGCAGAGTATAAGAATTTTTTTTCCTTCTACAAGCAATGGTTCAGTACTAGTTAATTTACCATTTGCAAGAACTTTACAGGATATATGAGTATCAAAAATCAACTGTAAGGGCTGACAAGATGTTGTAAGGATTAAAAGCCCTGGTTGCTCTTTCAGAGTACTGAGTGTGGATTCCTAGCACCAACATGACAACTCATGACCATCTGCAACTCTGGGACATCTAATACTGTCTTCTGGCCTCTGCAGGTATCAGGCACACATGTATTACATATACCTACATGCAAGCAAAACACCCATAACAAATCATTTCTGTGAGTTTGAAACTAGCCTGGACCATATAGTTAAGTTCCAGGCCAACCAGAGCTATGTGGTGAGACCCTGCCTCAATAAAATAAAATAAAAACAAAATTAAAAAACTCACAAAACTGTACCTTAGGAAGAATTGGCTTAGCAACAGAGTAGAGTACATGCGGCCAATCAGAAGTCACAAGACTCTCACAACTGTGCAAATCATAAGGCTAGCATGTAACAGGCCAGAGGTTCAATCCCTAGCACTGCACAAAACAAAGGGGAAAGAGAAGAGAAGAGAGAGGAAATAAGGGTTAGAAAAGTCTGGAGAGTAAGAATCTGCAGCACATGCTAGCAGACTAAATTAGACAGCAAGTAAGAGAAGAATCAAACATAGTTCGCTGGCTTTACGCCTGGGAACTTAGTGTACGAAAGTACCTGAAGAAGATAACTAGTTCCACCTCAATTTCTAAGTGTCTCACACACACCCCTATGAAGTCAGCAGAGTGGGCTGGGCTGCTGTCCTTTAGAAACTGGCTTATACTGGCCTTTGGCTGCTGTTTGTGAACACCTGGATTTGGGGAGAGTTCTGATCATTCCAGAATTGACAAACTATCAACACAAATAAGTTCATGCAAAATACCAGCATTCCTTCTAAGAGTCTGGAATTTCCTTATGTGCTAGGCAACATCTTCTATCTATCTAACCCCTAGTTTAAAACAAACAAACAAAATACCTAGACACTGAGTTTTCAACAATCTGCCCTGACTGGTAATTATTTTAATCATGCCACTGTATCTTATTAAGACAATCAGGAACATCTGTGTAATTCCTATTCCTGTCCTCTAGGATGTCACCTTATATTCTCTATCCTTTAAGTCTTTGCAGATTTTGCTTTGTATCTTTTGTCACAATAAAGTCATAGTCACAACTCTAAGTCCCACAACATGTCCTATACACTTGAGAATCTAATGATAGTCTTGAGAATCCTTAGCACATCAGCACATCCCAATGTGGCAATCCAGAAGGCAGAAAAATCAGACAGCAGTTTTGTGTCAACTCGAAGTCAAAACAATTAACAGTCTTTCCAGTCTTGGCTGCCACTGGAGAGCAGCAGCCATGGCATGGGCCTCAGTAAACACACCAAGTTCTTTGAAGACATGATCCAGGGGTGAAGCCTTATGAAATGTTGTTTCTCAAGGTCTCAAGAGCAAATGGAGTGGTCAAGTTCACCAAGAAGGTGGGGATGTACCAAGAGGAAGCCGAGAAGAGCAGAGCAACCAATCAGAGGAAAGCTGCTGCCCAGAGGGACTGATCCTGCCCTGCTTGCCACTCCCACAATAAACCTTAACTGGAAAGGGGGGGAAAAGATTAACCGAGAATTATATCTCAGAAGAGGCAGTTCAAGATGTGAATGGATAAAATTACCAACAAGGGAATTTTAAAGAAACTATTACAGAGCCCAATGAAGGAAAAAGAAATAGCAAAGGGGAAGATAAGCAATGAAGCTATTAGAGAAGCTTAATAAGGCTGAGTTACCTAGTAAAGCAGTGGGCAGTCAGGACAACAGACCAGAGGAGATTGATATAAATGTACTGTGTACTACAGATATACAATTTGCAAACTACAACGGCAGCAATCAGTAAGAACTAGGGCCAAGATATAAATCTAGCTCCTCCTAATACCAAGCTTATCTTTCAGTCATTTAAGTAAGTACAGAAAAAAGGAAGGGAGAAAAGGAGGGGAGAAAAGCGAATCAAAAAGAAAATGGGTTACAGATTAAAAAGAGAGAATAGACTGCCTCACTGTATACTTTGTTTTGTTTTTTTAAGACAGGGTTTCCCTATGTGGTTCTGGCTGTCCTGGAACTCACTCTGTAGACCACGCTGGCCTCAAACTCACAGAGATCCACCTGCCTCTGCCTCCCCAGTGCTGGGAATAAAGACCGGAGCCACCAATGTCTGGCCTCAACCATATGTTTTGAGGACAAAGTAGGTATTAGTATGTTTACGGGAACAAAAGAAGAACATTCTGTCCAAACACAAACAGGAGCAGTAAGTTCCAGAGGAGAAAGGGAGCAATAAGATCAGGAACAGAGATGAGGTTAGCCTTGAAAGGAACTCTCACTGAGTCCTCCAGGCAGACCTGAATGAAGGCTACCATAGAAGAGAACTACTGGAGGAACACAGCAACTAAACCGAGAGCTTAAAGAACAGGCAAAAGGCTTGCTGGAGACCACTCTGGCAAGCGGACTGGGGTCCACAGCCACATGACAACAACCAGCAGGAGGGGTCAGGAGACTAAAAGCTACCAGTCACGCTATCGACAGTTAACCGGGTTTGAGCAGTGTTGATAGCCTACGTCCAAAAAAAGACAACTAAGTTTCCATAATTTAAAAAGGGAGAGCAAAAGCATAATGGGAAATTTGCCATTTTAGAAGTGAAAATGGGGGGAGAGGGGGGTTGGAGAGATGGCTCAGTGGTTAAGAGCACTGGCTGTTCTTCCAGAGTACCGAGATTCGATTCCCAGCACCCACATGGCAGCTCACAACTGTCTGTAGTTCCAGTTCCAGGCAAACACCAAGGTAAATGAATAAAAATAAAGTCTTTTTAAAAATAAATAAATGAAAAGAAGTGAAAATGGAATCTATTAGTCATCCCCTTCAGAGACTCAGATGAGGATTAAAGTTAGCAGGACTGAGGAGATCCCAGGCATCTGCTGACAACGCTCAGAATGACACAGAGCCAAGACAGGAGTCCAAAAGTACATGAGGTTTAAAAATGTAGCAACCTCCAGGATTGGCTTAAATAAAATAAGGTCATGTAACTGTCAGGTTACCTTAAGAAAATCATTTAATTTCTCTAGCATTAATTTCATCATCTAACACACAGAGAACTTAATCTTACACTGCTTCTATAAAGATCATATAAGATACACACTTTAGTTATATTTGAGCTGCAAAATAATCTAATTAATACTTACAAAAAGAAAAAAACACACCCAGAGAAAGAAAGAAATAGGTTACTATAAACAGATGAAATACAAACTTTCTGAGAAAGCTTTCCAATAGTTTCTGAGTACCTCTGAAACCTTCAGTGGTGTAAAACACTTCTAAGGAGAATGGCAGAACAAGTGAAGATTTGGGGAAAAAAAAAAAAGAAAGAAAGAAAGAAAGAGAAAGAAAAACTTTCTCTGGGGAAGAGGCATAAGTGTGGAGGGGTTGAGGTTGTTAGGAAAGGGAAGAGTGAGGTACCACAACATTGAAAAACAGTTGTTTTTTCAGGTTAAAAAAAAAATTGAAAACAAAGCATGAAGATGACACTACAAATAAACGACATCCAAAAACGTTGGCCAAATCTCACGCACCGAATGAAAAAAAAGTCAGCAAGTCTAGTATCTATGGAAAATAATCCTGGCAAAATGACAATCTTGCTTTTAGGATTTAGCCTATAGGACAACACGGGAGGAAAGGATGGGGCAGGAGGAAGAACTCAAACGCCGCCAGGCTGGCCGGGCCACCTTTTGAAAGCATGCAAGGCCACACTGGATATGGAACTTCTACGCTGATAAAATATTCGATAAAAAAATAAAAAGACCTAATTTTAAAAAAAAAAATCGGTCAGCAAGAGAGGAATCCAGAGCTTATAATGAGCAAGGAAAAGACAAGAGGCAGGTAGGTGACTGCGGCCCAGGCCCGTCGGACAGAGCATCCAGACGCCTCCCATGCCTCCGTCGGCGGGGCCAGCGCTGGTCCCCTCCCGGCTGGGAGCTGGAGCCCGGGTCCTCTCACCTCGGATGGGCTTGTCGTCCTTCTCATCCTCTTTGGTTTTCCGCTGGTCCGCACCTAAGTAATCAGGCATTTTAGGGGCAGGAAGCGCCTCAGCGTCTTAGAGATTACACAGCACCTTGCTCGCTTCCGGCGGTGTCTTCCTTTTCTCTTCCCCACCGGAAGTAGATCAGCGTTCGGATGCTTATGTACAGTGAGCCTCGGGACCCTGTGTCCTGCACAGGCCCAGACTTCACAGCCCTCACCAGGTCATTTCTTTTTCTGTCCCGGAGCAGGAACTTCTGACATCAACCCTGGCTCGGTTGATGGATTAAAATGTTGGTTTAGTCATTAATAAATAATACACGCAGCCAGGAGTAACTTATTAAACCTCCCCTTTACCTCACAAGATTAGGAAGGTACTAAATAACAGTATTTGTAAAGTGCCTGGCATTTTAGACACAGTTAATTGATGGCTAGATCTTCAAATAGAATGAAGGTAACGCGTTTCTGTTAAAGAATGTGTATCCAGGGGCTGGAGAGATGGCTCAGAGGTTAAGAGCACTGACTGTTCTTCTAGAGGACCTGAGTTCAATTCCCAGCACCCACATGGTGGCTTACAACCATCTATGATGACATCTGGTGCCCTCTTCTGTAAAACTGTATGCATAATAAATAAATAAATCTTGAAAAAAAAAAAGAATGAACCTTAAAGAATGTGTATCCAGGATATACAAAAAAACTACAATTCAACAAGAAAACAACCTTGTTTTTATGATGGGGAGAGGGAGAAGTTAAAAACGGGGGAAGAAAGGAGGGTAAAGAACTTGAGCAGTTGGAGAGATGGCTCAGAGGTTAAGAGCACTGACTGTTCTTTCAGCAGTCTGTTCTTCCAGGAGTCCTGAGTTCGATTCCCAGCAACCACATAGTGGCTCACAAATAGAATGAGATCTGGTACCCTCTTCTGGCTTTCAGCATACATGCCAGCAGAACACTATACATGATAAGTAAACAAATCTTTAAAAGAAAACTTTTTTTAAAAAAAAAAAAGGGGGGGGAGAAGGGAACTTGGACAATCGTTTTTTTTTTCTAAAGGATTTACACAAATACCAACAAAGACATTAAAGAATGTTCACCCCTGAGAAAATGCAAATCAAAAGCACTTTATTCTCCTTAGGTCTGTCTCCCTCAGAGCTGGGATGAAAGTTGTGCGTCATCATTCCTGATTCATGGCTGGCTATTTTTTTTTTTTATGGTTACTTTTTTTTTATTTATTTATTTTTTATGGTTACTTTTTTTTAAAAAGGAAATAAAGTCTGAGAAGATGTAGGGAAAGAATGGAACTATTGTGTACTGTTGGTGGGTAAAATGGTGCAATGGTTGTTGAAAATTGAAAACAACTAAAATATAATCTATATAAACTGGTAATCCACTTCTGGTTATATAATGTCAAATAGTTGGAAGTGGAATTTTAAGAGATATGTGTACAACCACGCTCATACCTGCATCAGCAATAGGCCAAATGAACAACCCAAGTACCCATCTACAGCTGAATGGATAAACAAAAACGTTTATTATTCAGCCTTAAAAATGAACTATATGGCCATTATACTAGTGCATAAACCACTCACATAGCAACAAAGTTCAGTAATATAAAAGTTATATAATCCTATTTGCATGAGGTACCTAGGTAGCGGTGGTGGCTTATGACTGAAACTTGAGCACTTAAAGAGTGAGACAGAATTGTGTGTGGTGACACTGCGTTAAGTTCTTCTCAAAATTATTTTCTACGTCTTGCCGTTGTGTGAAGAAATAATCCTTTTTCACGCAGGAAACGAAAAGCGTAGGAACTCTTCCTTTGCGCCCTGCGTTTCCAGCCGGTCTGGAGTCAGCAGAGGAAGTGGGCGGCCCCGCACATTGGCGCGAGCCGGTGGGGGTGGGCTGGGCGTCCGCGCCGCGAAGCCCTATCCCGGAAGTGCTTACTGGTCGTCTCCACGCGCCGGCCGGTCCCGGGCGTGGAGCCTGGGCGCGAGGCTCGCACTAGGAGGTAGAGCGGACGCGGAGCGCCTTCCCTGCTGGACGTGTGGCGCGGCGCCCGCGGGACTAGCCCCAGCCAACATGCTGCTCCTGCCGAGCGCCGCGGAGGGCCAGGGCACCGCCATCACCCACGCTCTGACCTCCGGTACGTGCCCACCAGCCCGGTTTCCGTCCTGCCTCAGGCATCCCTGCCGCAGCCCTCTCCCTGGCAGCCCCCGTGTCGGTCCCCTTGAGCTCAGCGACCTGGACCGGGACGGCCCCTGTGGCTCCGCGCTGTGATGTGAAGACTCCCTGGTTTGTTAGCTCGGAGGGTGGGGGCGTCTTCCCTCTGCACCTGTGGGTCCTTCTTTCTTTGGGGGCTGCTGACTCATGCATGGAGCGGGCTGAGCAGCTGAGGACCGAACCCCCAGTGCCCTGGAAGACCCTCGGCGGGCGGACAGACCCCGCTGCACGCACCACGTGCCGGGAGTTGTACAAAGCCGTGCTGACGCGGTTAAGCACTTCACCTCCACCTTTGCTTCCCGCTCTGTGCTTTGAGTGTTCGGATTCTGATAACTTCCTACCATTGGAAGCCCCCCTGCTGGAAAGCTTGGAATGCTCTGAGCAAAGGTTCGAAGAGCAACTTAGCCTCCTGCTGTAGGTGTTTGGTGCACAGCCGGGCACGCAGGAAGGTATTCAAAGCGTTGTGTCGACTATTTTAGTGATCAGCATTAATTCCATTGCCACTTACCGTGGGCACTTGTTGAATATGATTTTTAAATGTCCCACTTGTTGAGCTTCACTGTAATTCTATAGTAGAGAGAAAGTCTCCACAGGTTGTTTTGAAAGCCACGCCCCCCCCAACAGCTGGTTCATTTTAGCTTTGGAATCCTCTCATTCATGTATTAGATGAAGAAAATCTTAATGTCATAAGCCAATTAAAACGCAAGAAACTTTTTTAAAAAATATTTCCTCAAAACCGAGCACCAGAAAATGCACTTTGATGTCTCATGAAATTAAAATTATGATCTCACTTTTTTCCTGACCCAGAATACCATTTCTTAATTCCTGCTATACATATGTACAGTGATTTATTCCATAGTGCTGTCTCTACAACAGTTTGTGATTTTTAAACTGCAATCAAAGATTATAGGAACTGAATGGGATAGGTGTTATTTCAATCGTGAAATGAGTCACATTTCAAGAAACTTGTGGTCCTAAACTAATAACCAGAGATTCCAAATTCACTTCCAGCCTGCATCACTAGGACATACATGCAGTCCCTAACATTGGCTTGGAAAATTGTCTATTTGAACAGATTGTTGCTAGGCAGTCCTTAGAATTATTAACCATATTAATAATTAAACCATTAATAATTAAGATCACTTGACTATACAATTTTTGTTTATTTTTTGAGGCTAATTCTTGGTGGCATTTTATTGTTTTATTACTATTATTGATTCTCACCTTCCTTTCTCACATCAGGAAAATATTGGTTAGCTGCTGAATTTCTTTTGCCTTAAAAAAAAGAATTATGGGGTGCTTTTGAGTGCCACAGCATGCAGACATAGGGAAAAGAAAAACTTACGGAGTCAGTTCTCTCTTACCTTTATGTGGTGGGTTCTGGGCATTGAACTCAGGTCATCACCCTTAATGGAATGTTAATTGGAAGAAGTTGCTGAAATAATTACTAAATGTTACCAAGAATAATTTGCTACCCATGATGCAGTTGGATTCTGCAATTATTTTTAAAGTTGATGGTTTGAAAATTATATTCTGATGTAATTTTTTTTTTTTTTTTTTGCCTTTCCTGTTGCCTTGAAATAGCTGTGTTCGTGCAATAGATTGAAGTCTTCTTTTCCCCCCACAGCCTCTGCACTCTGTCAAGTGGAACCTGTGGGAAGATGGTTTGAAGCTTTTGTCAAGAGAAGAAACAGAAATGCTTCTACGTCTTTTCAGGAACTGGAGGATAAGAAAGAGTTGTCAGAGGAATCCGAAGATGAAGAGTTACAGTTAGAAGAGTTCCCCATGCTAAAGACTCTTGATCCCAAAGATTGGAAGGTATTTTCTGTGCAGAGCTTTCGATAGTTCAGAGCTTCTAGACATGGGCCTGTTTCTAGTTTTTCCATTACTACAGTGTATTTAAGGTACTTCATCATGATGGGCATAAAAGTAAGCACTGTTGTTGCTGAGCCCGGAGTTGGAATAGCACTGATTGTGGTAAAGTGTCTCAGCCATAGGCATCCGGAAAGCTTCAGAGCAAAAGCAATGTCTTTGTGGGAGTGGTAATGTTCACCTGTAATCCTAGTACTTGGGAAATACAGACAGGAAGGTTAAAAGTTCAAGGTCATCCTTGATGACACTAAAATTAGGGGCCCAGCCAGAGATACATAAGACTTTAAAAATAAATAAATAACAAAATCAGTTGATCTTTAACAAATGAGCATGTGGTAGTTAATGAAGTAGAGAAGGTAGAAAAAGGCCTTCTGGATGAGGTGATGAAGACACAGGAATAAACAATATGGACCACTTAATGAGGGATGAGAGTTCTTGGGGGATGGCTGTGGGAAATTAGACCCAGAGAAAAGCTTTAGTCTATTTCAAAGTCAGTTTCCTCCCCCCCCTTTTTTTTTTAAAGATTTATTTATTATGTATACAGTATACAGAAGAGATGTCATCATAGATGGCCATGAGCCACCATGTGGTTGCTGGGAATTGAACTCAGGACCTCTAGAAGAGCAGTCAGTTCTCCCAACCTGTGAGCTATCTCTCCAGCACTCAGTTTCCTCCTTTTTAAACTCTGTTAGGGAATAAATTTAAATCTCATTTTCAAGACATTAAACCATTGAAAGTTCCCAGGCTTAGGGCTGGGGAGATAGTCAGTGAAGTACTTGTAAGCCAACCATGGTTCGTTCCCCAAAACCCACTCCAAAAAGAAGTCTAGTGATTTGGTAGAAGAAGGGATAAGAGAGAGTGTGAGGACTTGAGGATTTGTTTACAGCACATTGCATAACCCAGCACTGGGGTGGAAGAAATGGTGTACATTGCTTATTGACTGGCCAGCCTAGCTATTAGGAGAGCTCCAGGCCAATAAGAATCCCATGTGGAAGGGAAAGCAAGGGGGACCATACATGAGGAATGACACCTGAGGCTGTCCTCTGGCTTCCACATGCCTGCGCACACACGCGCGCGCGCGCACGCGCGCACACACACACACACACACACACACACACACACACACACACACACACACACACACATGTTTCTAATACAAATTTAGAAAAACAATTCTGTTGGCAGTATGGAAAATGTCTGAAGGGTGAGGCAGACCTAGAGGGGAAGTGAATAACTTTCTGCTACAAGGCTTGTGCACAGTTATGCCTGTTGGTGAAGATTGGAAACACTTGTAGCCAGACTTTGAGGAAGAGAGGACACACTGGTGGTGGAGAGAGTTTATAGTAAAGTACACCAAACAGTAGCCAGTGTTGGATTGCAGGCTGAGGAACTTTCTAGGCAGTTGTCTGTTAGGTGGTTGAGATTGGTGTGTGATTCAGTAAAAGATGAAGTCTATTTTGAAGTCAGTGGCACAGCAGTTGAGGCTGTGAGAAATGAACGCCATCGGCTAGGCTAGCTGTGCATGTAAGTATAAACAAAGGAGGAGTATATGTGTGTACTATGGAACCAAAGTGCCCGAACTTAAATCAGCTCTGGCATTTAGTGTATTGGGACCTTGGGAAAAGTTGGTGGGCATCTCAGCATCTGATTTCCGTTGTTGGTACAGTGTTCATGAACAGCTCAGAGAATTATAATGAAGAATAATGAGATGATGTGTATGAAGCATGTCATGTCGCTGCTTAGTGTATTGGATACTAAGTAGTAGACAGTAATGGTTCCTAGGCTGAGAATGGAGTGCATCCCTCTAGTCCTCAAACCCATCAGAAGAAGAGCCTGAACATTAAGGAAGGTGGAGTTTTAAGGAGTAGGAAGAGTAAAGGGTACTAAGAAGGATGTAGGAAAGGAGGAGTGTGCTGGAGATGGTAGCTCATTGCTAGCATGCAGAAACCCAGAGTTTAGTTCCCAGCACGGTGTAAGCCAGGCATGGTGAAATACCTGTACTCTCAGCTCTCAGGAGGCAGACCAAGAGGATGAGGATTTCCAGGCCAGCCTGGGATATATGAGATCCTATTTTGAAGAGTAAAGAAAAAAAAAAAAAACTACTAGTTCAGCAGAGGTTTACTTAATACCAGTCCTTACAGTTTTCTGGAAACTAAGGTTGGGGGAATTTGCAAGGAGGAAAAGGCAGTTATCAGGGTCGCTGATTCAAAGATGTGTCAGCCTATACCTTGAAAAACAAGAAAAGCAAATAGATTTGGCATACATATTGAAGGGGCCTCATTAATAAAAAGATTGAAGATATAATCGGTTACAGACACTGTAAGTATGAAATAGTATTTCAGATGTTACAACATGAGAGAAGGCAGTAACTCAGGGTCAAGGTGGGCTTAGCAGGAGGTTAAATGGAAAAGTGTTAGGATTTCTAAGAGAAGGAAGAAAATGAGGGATCTTAGAGAATAGAGGAGATGACATCTGAGCAAAGCAACGTGGTCCCCTCACATGCCCAGTTGGCATCATGCAGCAAGTGTGAAACAAGCATCTGCTATATGCCTGGGTGGGACAACATTACTGGACATTCCAGGACACGTGGCTTGTACGTGCTGTGAAAGATGGCCAGGTGGCTACTTCTTACTGAGTACTTGGGAAAGGCCTGTGAACTGAGATCAAGTTAAAACCTTTTAAGTAAGGTGATGACTTTAAATAGTGACCTGACAGCTAAAAAGCTGGCAGCCAATGAAGGGGAAAATACACCATCAGAGAGAAAGTGTGATATTCCCAGGGGAAGAATATGGAGCCTTCAGTGAACAGGAACACCAGGCTTATATTTGGAAATGGATATCAAAGGCAAAAAGGAACAAGCTGGGAGGTTAGACAAATGCTGTGGTTATTTGGGGGATTGATAGCATAAACAGAGGACTCACCTGTATCCCCCTGATTGGATGCAATACCTGAAGATTAAGTATACAATGAGATAAAAACAAGACTGACCTGTGAAGATGATTAGGAGGCACATAGGATGACTGACTGTCTGTAGGAAAAGGAATGGAAGGAGAGAGACTATTGGCAGATAGAATCTGCTTAAATACGGTGCAAGTTGGAAATTAAAGAAGTATTAAGAACTCATAGCATCTGCAATGGGAATAGACAGAACAACCATTTTGGAGTAGGTTGCAAAAATGGTTGAAGTACTACAAGACCATGGTGTGGAGAGTTTTCTCAGAGACTTGACTAGCGGCAGCTATAGAGCAGTGACTGGAAACATGCTCTTAGCACCATTCTTCACAGATAAAGGGTAATGGCTGTCCTGCTCAGGGTTTCTGTGACTGTTAGAAAGACAGTGACTGAAAGCCACTTGAGGAGAAAAGGGTTTGCTTTTCTTGGACTTCCATCACAGAAGTCAGGACAGGAACCTGGAGGCAGGAACTGGAGCTCATGCAGTGGAGGAATGCTGCCCACTGGCTTGCTCCTGGTGACTTGCTCAGCCTGCTTTCTTGTATCCTCCAGGACCATAGGCTCAGGGAGTAGCCACATCCCCAGTGGGCTATTTGACTGTTTTCTTCCAGGCTATCTGCCCTTCTCCTCTTCATGCGATAACTAGCTCATTCTCTGAGACCAAGTGGACAGTTTTGGCTAATGTGGCCTCACTACTGTTGCTTCCTCAGCTTGTAAATTCTCTCGGAGTTAACCGAAGCAGAGATGAAAGCTGGTACTCTGTCTTCAAAGAGGCTGCATCCCACATGTCTCAAAATTTCCACCCAACCTACGCCTCAGGTTTGCTGGTTCTGTGCTAACATCCACTGCCCCGCCCTGTCAGGACTATTCTGAAGTAGAGAGGGAAGGATTTAAATAATATTAATACAGAAAGGAAGGTTCCTTAGAAATATGTTTCGAAGATGTGAGGTGTTACAGAGCTACTTGCTCTTGTTTGTTGTTTTGAGACAGGGTTTCCTGAAATTCACTCTGTAGACCAGGCTGGACAGGAAATCACAGAGATCCACCTACCTCTGCCTCCCAAGTGCTGGAATTAAAGGTGTGTGCCACCACTGCCTGGTTTTTGTTTTGCTTTTTTATCTCAGAAAAATCTCAACATTCAATTCACTAGGCTTACAGTGCATAAAATTTCAGTAAAGCTGTACAGTTGTCCACATCTAATGTACATGACTATGGAGCCCATTTTATATGGAACCTCAGTGGAAATTTCACTTTCATTTGTTTGTGATGTTAAGAGATTGAGCTCGGACTATACCATGCTAAGCAGGTGCTCTGTGGCTCCATCCCAGAAGTCTCACTTTAGAAAATAGTTTAATGGTAACAGAACACAAAGGATTAAATGTACTGTGTTCAGCTTTAACCTCCTTTTGTGTGTTCATCAGAATCAAGATCATTATGCAGTTCTTGGACTTGGCCATGTCAGATACAAAGCCACACAGAAACAAATCAAAGCAGCTCGTAAGTACTTGTTTTGCAGTAGTTGAATATTTGATACAGGAACTGTAACCCCAGACACAGGGAGTGGAGCAGCCTCCAGTACCTGAGAGGCTGCCTTAGAAAAGGCAAGGGTGGGGACGCCTGAGAGTTTCAGACTTCATTGAAAAGAACAAAGAGATAAAATTCCTGAATGAAAAGATCAGAATCACTATAACAAAGGTAATTTGGACAAACAAATCAGGGACAGTTTTGTTTATTTGTTTGAGGATCAGACTTGAGGCCTTGAGTCCTAGGCCAGCTTTACTTCTAGTCTTCTTTTGCTTTGATTTATTTTTTTTCAGGTGAGACAGGGACAGGGTCTTACTGTAGTGTACCTTATATCCTCTGCATCTGCATCCTTCCGAGTGCTGGAATTTCAGAGGTTATGGGTATACATCACCACTTTAAGGTCTGATTAAAAAATTATGCCTGTCTTAGTTTTGCTTTCTAAAAAGATTTGAATTTTTAAGACTTACATGAGTGTATCTGTGTGTGAGTTTGTGCACATGAGTGCAGGCATCCTCTGAGGACGGAAGAGGTTATCAAGTCCTCTGGAGATGTCCATACAGTTCAGGGTGGGTGCTAAGAATCCAACTCAAGTCCTTTGCAAGAGCAGTTGTACTTTTAACTGCTAAGCCATCTCTCCAACCCTGTTTTTGCTTTTCAACACACTGTTTCACTGTGTGGGCCACACTTTTCAACACACTGTTTCACTGTGTGGGTTAACACACTGTTTCACTGTGTGGGCCACACTTTTTAACACACTGTTTCACTGTGTGGACCACACTTTTTAACACACTGTTTCACTGTGTGGACCACACTTTTTAACACACTGTTCACTGTGTGGGCCACACTTTTTAACACACTGTTTCACTGTGTGGGCCACACTTTTTAACACACTGTTTCACTGTGTGGGCCACACTTTTTAACACACTATTTCACTGTGTGGACCACACTTTTTAACACACTATTTCACTGTGTGACCACACTTTTTAACACACTATTTCACTGTATGGCCCACCCTGGCCTCAAATTTGTCATCCTGCCTTAGCCTGCCAAGTACTGTGATTACAGGTGTGAGATGCCACATACCTGTAGGATTTGCCTTAAGATTGTCTAGTATAGCTTGTGTCTTAGATTTACCAGGAAACACATATTTCAGAGAACAATATGAGTTAAACTGTGCTACACAGAATGTCCCTGCTGGCTAGGATAGAGGAGAGTGGAAAAGAAAAGCCCCAAGCCTTCACTGCTGAATGGCATTGGTCGTAGCTGCTCTGCAGTATAGACCAAGTGATTGCTGGAAACAGTGCTCAGGATCATACTGCTGAATTGTCCCGTGTTATTTGATTCTGGGGATTCCAAACTCATATGTCTTTAGAGTTTCTGTGATCCACCTAATTTAAATATTTTCTACTTGAACTAGATACTGTGAACTAGATACAGACTCTTCCCTAGCACAGATGGAGAAATGGCTGAAAGAGTATGTTGGCCATCAGAAAACATGTATCTCATAGTACTGAACCATATATATGCAGGATATTTAGAAATAGCCACATCAGATGTTCCCATGAAAAGATATCTAGAGAAATGTTCACAGTACTGTTATCAAATTGTCCACAAGTGGGAAACCACTCGAATGTTCACTAACAGGAAAATAAATACACAAACTAGTGTATTTTGGTACAGCCAAATACTACTCAGCAATACAAACTACCACAACACCCTCCTGACAATGTGGATGAGTCTCAAACTACAATATTGAAGAAAGAAACCAAGCATGAAGACCTGCTAACCTTTATATAAGATTTTAGATACACAAAAGCAACCTATGGGGACATAAGTCAGAAAGCTACTGCCCAGTTTAGTAGGGAATGGGTTGTCTAGGAAAGGCTACCTGGGGAGGAAATGTGTCACCAAGAGGCCTCTCTGTCTCTTTGAGTGTTGTTGTGGCTACATTACATAACATTTGTCAAGTCATTGAACTGCAAACCTAAAATCTGAGCATTCTTAGAATTTATTGCTGAGAATTTTATCTCAGATGAATGAAATAGATAAGATTTTTTTTTAACTTTATTTATTTATTATTTATTTGTCTTGGTGTTTGCCTGGAACTGGAACTACAGACAGTTGTTAGCTGCCATGTGGGTGCTGGGAATTGAACCCGGGTCCTCTGGAAGAGCAGACGGTGCTCTTAACCGCTGAGCCATCTCTCCAGCCCCCAACCAGATTCCTTTTTTAAAGTAAAATGATTACTCTAAAGGTTGAAAACTAGAATTGTATCCTATGCAAATTCATTGCTTTATCATATTTTTAAGAAAATATTTAGTTTCATTGTTTGAAATTATCAGCTGAGCTGGGAGAGATGATGATGCATGCCTTTAATCTCAGCACTCAGGAGGCAGAGACAGCCAGATCTCTGTGAGTTCCAAGCCAGTCTGGTCTGCAGAGTTCCAGGACAACCAGGGCTACAGAGAAACCCTGTCTGAAAAAAAAAGAAAAAAAAGGTCATAGACTGTTATTTTAGTTGAAATTATGATGTGCAGTGCATTTGAAAATGTCAATAAAATTGACTTAAAATTGGAGAAGAAAAATTTCAATTACTAAAGAAATACTCTAAAATCATTGATATCTAATTCTGCAGATAAAGCAATGGTCCTAAAACATCACCCAGACAAACGGAAAGCAGCTGGGGAGCCAATCAAAGAAGGAGACAATGACTACTTTACCTGTATAACTAAAGGTAAGAAAGTCTTCACATGCAGGGCTTCCTTAGAGCATCATCTCCTGTTTGCAGGGATTGAGTTTGCTCTGCACGCTGCACTTCATTTAACTGCCTTATAACATTTGAAAACATTGCGGCTCTGTTGTTGCTCGTTTCTCCAGAGCTTCTGCACAGCCCAGCACCTACCAGTCTTTTAGAAATGCAGACCCCCAGATATACTCGTTACATTTTATCAGGATCCCAGGTAACAGGTTTTGCTTTGTAAGTAAGTGAGCCTTAAACAGGCTGGCCTCTCATTGCTGGGATGGCAAGCATGCATTGCTGAGCCCAGCTCCCCTGTGGTTTCTTACCATGTTCATCTATCCAGTAGTGATCATATAAATACGTTTATATGCAAACAGCCTGCTACTGAACTCCCGAGCCCATCTTTCCCCACCCCACCCCTTTTCTCCCCCCGTTTTGAGAAGACTGGGTCTCACTAAATTGTCCAGCTGGCCTTGAATTTCCAATTCTATCTTTCCCTTCCTGGTAGCTGGAATTTACAGGCCTACACTGTTGAGCCTGGTGTGAGTGTTCTATTTGGTGGTACAAATTCTAAGCTCTTTTGCCATGTTAGATTATTTGTAGAACTGAACCATTATTCGAAGGTTTTACAAATTTTAAATGGATTTGCTAAAGGTGATGCTCATTTGCAGAACATTTGCCCAGCATGTGTAAGTGCATAGCCCCCAACACTGCAAAAGATAAATGAAGTAGATTACACAATAGATGACACAGTTATTTCTAGCTGTGTACATAGCCATGCTGCATTATACAAACCAGCATGGATAACAACCATTTCTGTTTGTTTCCTTACATGGAATTCAATGATTTGGTGGTGCTTTTGTTTGTAGATGGTCTCTGTGCAGCCCAGACTGGCTTCTCAAGCTGCTTCCCGCTCGAGTTCTTCCTGTCCCTGCCTCCTGGGTGCTGGGATTGGAGGGACAGGGTGATGCAGGGTGATGCTCCTTCACAAACAAGGACACATCCGTGCATCCTTCTTACACAGTGGTCAGGCAGCCTTTTTGAACCTTGAAATCTAATGGGTGTGTTTGTAGTTACCTCCCCGCTCCCTCTCCATCTGCCTTCTGGAGCAGTGTTTATTTTGAGGCAGGGTCTCACTCTAGCCCAGACTTGGGTAGAACCCACTATGTCCTGGCTGGACTTAAATGCAAAGCAGTTTTCTACCTCAGGCCCCTGACGTGATAAGGTTCTAGGTGAGCCACCCTGCCCAGCATTCTGCCTTGCTGAGAGTTGCTGTTGTCAGTTGTTCTGTAATGGCCTCACGTGGGCACTTGTCCAGCTTGTACTTAGGTACAAGCCCCCAAGGGGGAAAATACCGTCTTGACACTTGTCTACTTAGAGAAATTAGAATTACAGTGTTTTATGTCACAGGATGCTAGACCACTTAAAGCCTAAATTAATCCTTTGCCCACCCAAAATTAAACAATTTGAAATATGAAAATAACATTTTTAGCAGAAAGATATATTTGTTTTCTTTCTTCCATTTTGTTTTGTTGTGATGTTGGTGGTCAGACCCAGGCCACTCTCTACAGAGCCACATCCCTAGGCCAATATTTTCTCATAGAAAAAACTGACTAGCCTCATGGTGGTGTCATGTTACTTTGTTCTCAGCTTATGAAATGTTGTCTGATCCAGTGAAAAGACGGGCATTTAACAGTGTAGATCCTACTTTTGACAACTCAGTTCCTTCTAAAAGTGAAGCAAAGGACAATTTTTTCCAAGTGTTTTCTCCAGTGTTTGAAAGGAATTCCAGGTGAGTTAAAGTCCTTATCCTCTTTGGTCAGTGGCTTGCCTGTGTAGTCGTCTGGGTTTCTACTGTCTTCTTGATGAATAATTTGTTTATAAAATATGTCCCTAGCCTGTTCCTTTCTTTTGTGCTACACTGTACACTGAGCCCTAATACAAAGCAGTCTGTCCACCTTAAAAACTAGCATGTGGGGCTGGAGAGATGGCTCAGAGGTTAAGAGCACTGACTATTCTTCCAGAGGTCCTGAGTTCAATTCCCAGCAACCACATGGTGGTTCACAACCATCTATAATGAGATCTGATACCTTCTTCTGTATACTGTATACATAATAAATAAATATTAAAAAAAAAAACTAGCATGTGCTGCTGATGTAGGTGTCAGCATCAGTAAACTGGTGTCAGTATCAGCAATCAAAAGCTGTTAATTCTTACTTTTTGATGTTGGGGGTGAAACCCTGGGCATGGTTGCATGTGCTCCACATTGAGCTGCATTTGCAGCCCTGGATCCTTTTATTAGGCATCTTATTTTCATAAGGCTCCTCTGACAAAGGGCAAATTATTAAATCTTTAAGATGAATACATACTTTCTTGCATTAATGTGAGTCTTAAAATAGTATGTAGTACCAGTGGTTTCCTGCATCTGCACTGGCAGATTTTTCTGGCTTATCTTAACTGCATGTGGCTGCCTGAGCTGCTGGTTCCTGAATTACTTGGCTTTACTCTAACATCTTAATGTTGCCAGTGACTGCTCAATTCATGACAGAGCTGTCTGATCCCAGCCCCTGTTACTGAAGGTGTTGTAGATAACTGTTGTTTAAGTAGAAAAGAACAGTGCAGCCTCCTCATCTCCTGATCCTTTTCAGATTTAAAGGCTGACCGGAGGTGGGGGTGGAAATCTGTCTGCATTGCTGGACCATATTGGCCTACGGTTTACTTCTATGCTGCATTTTTAAGGGGCAGCAGTAAGTAAGCTTGAGAAGAGACCAGTAACCCTTTCTCCTAGTCAGCATGCCTGGCAGCTGCTACATCACTGTACTCTATGGAACTGGAGATAGTTGGATCATGTCTCACCCTTTTCCTGCCTGCCCCTCCCCTGTATTGCTTAACACACCACTTCTGAGGGTTGCACCTTTTAGTTGTAGAGGTTACAGGTGTTAGAAGGGATTCATTAGTAAAAGCTGTTGTTTTGTAAAGAACTCTTGTTCAGAATCCTTTATTTGAATCAAAATTTTGTTTCAATATTTCAGATGGTCAAATAAAAAAAACGTTCCCAAACTTGGTGACATGAACTCATCATTTGAAGATGTAGATGCATTTTACTCCTTCTGGTGAGTGAATAAGCTGTTTGAAGGATGGCATCAGTTCCATTTGAATAGGAGAACTTTTACTGAACAAATGAAATGAATCTTTAGTCATTACATTTTTATGTAATGTTATGTAGCTTCTAGGTTTGCCTTTTATGATCCTTTCCAGTCTGTTTTTCATTAATATATTAATGAGATCTAGATATCAAGTACTTGATTGCGATAAAAAATGAAAATTGAGCCAGGCAGTTGTGGCACATGCCTTTAATCCAGCACTTGGGAGGGAGGCAGAGACAGGTGGATCTTTGTGAGTTTGAGGACAGCCTGGTCTACAGAATGTATCCCAGGACAGCCAGGGCTACATAGAGAAACCCCGTCTGGAAAAACCAATAAATAAATAAATAAACAAATGAATGAAAATAGAAAATTAACACATATTAAACATATATTCATTGTACTGTGGGCTTTGTTTGATGGTTTTTGGTTTGCTTTTGTTTAAATCAAGGTCTCACTATATAGCCTTTGGCTGGTCTCAAATTCACAGAGATAGATCCACCTGCTTCTGCCTCCCTAGTACTGAGATTAAAGGCATATGCACCTACCCCTATCTTATTAAGCTTTTTAAAAAGCATTTGGGTTTTGGAGCCAGATGCCTTTAATTTCTGAAGCAGAGGCAGACAGATCTCCATGAATTTGAGACCATCCAAGGCTACATAATAAGACCCTGTCTCAGTGGGGAAAAAAGTTGAGTTCTTTAAGTAGATAGTGATGGGTTTTTTTTTTTTTTTTTTTAGTTGGTTGGTTGATAATTTTCTCTAATTAATTTTCAGTAAACATAATATTTAGTGCACTTTATTTGTAGTATGTCTTTCAAAAATATGTGTGTGGGCATTTTGCCTACATGTATGTCTGTACACCTATTGAGGCCAGAAGAGGTCACTGGTTGTGCTAGAAACTAAACTGGTGTCCTTTAGGAACAGCCAGTGTTCTTAGTCACTGAGCCATCACTCCAGCCTCATAGTATATTTTTTCACTAAGTAGCTAATAAATATAGAAATGAAGACACGAGGAAAAAAGATTTAGTGTTGTCAGAGTAGCTTTTACATTCAGATGACAAACCAGAAATAAAATAACCATTAACTAGAGTCACCTTGAGACTTGACAGTAGTTATCATGAAGACATTGTAGGGAGTGAAGCCCTGAGACAGAAGAGACAGCAGGAGGCGCTGACACTGGGGACTTGAGCAGTGGTAACAGCGGAGTGGGGGAGGGTCCATTTACACAGCTCATCTGCTTACCACTATTTTAAAAAGTAAGGTGTATCTAATGTAACCTTGAAAGGATTTCTCTTTCCAATTGTCTTCATTTCTTTTGTCTACATTAGGTATAATTTTGATTCTTGGAGAGAATTTTCTTATTTAGATGAAGAAGAAAAAGAAAAGGCCGAATGGTATGTATGTTAATAAAGGAATGCACACACACACACAGTGGGTCAAATCCAAGGCCTTATGAATAGTAGGTAAATGTTATCACGGGGGCATACATTCAGAAAAAGAATGTGTATGTGCTATAGATTAGTTTTAAAATGCTGTTCCACTTTATCTTTTATTGATTTATTTTGAAGGACTCAAATTTGTCATAGCCTGGGTGTGCAGATCAGAGAACAACTTTCTGGACTTGGATCCCTCTGACCCTGGTCCCAAGGGTCAAATTTGTACCAGGCTTTTTCTTTTGGGTCACCAACCAGCTCCCAAATCATGACGTGAAAATGTCTCCTGTCTCATTAGTTATGAATGTTTGGCCTAGGTTAGGCCTGTTTTCTGTTCTTTTAACCTGTTCTCTTTTACACACCTTTTGCCTTGGGGCTTCTTCCTTCCGTATGTCTGCCTTTCACGGCTGTTTCTGGCCTGTGTGTGTCCCTCTTCTCACCCTTTCTTCCATTCTTGTCCTGAGCCTAGATTTCTCCTCATTCTCTCTGCCTGCCATCCCCATCTGTCCTTTATTAGACCAGTCAGGTGCCTTAGGCAGGCAAGGCGAAGCAGTGCAACACATCTTTACATAATTAAACACACATTCTTACATCATTAAACAAATGCACCATGTCTTCATATAGTTAAGTGTTCTACAGCACAAATTCACATCCTCAGGCTTGAAGGCAAGCCCTGTCACCATCTTGCTTCTCTCCAACATTTAAAAGATGTTTATCTGACAATTCCTGTGTCTATGGAATGTGTTTTGATCATATGCATCCTCTGATCCCTTCCCATTCCCTCTGGAGAGGGCTTCTTGTCACAGATGCTCCTCTTCCTTCCTTCCTTCCTTTTTTAATAACCCACTAAGTTTAATTAGTGTTGTTTCTATGTGCGAGGGTGTGCAGTTATTTGCTGGGTCATGGGCAACTTCCTAGTGGTTATACCCCTGAGGAAGATTACTTCCCTTCCTCGGCAACTGTCAATCGATCTCTCAGTTAGGGGTGGGCCCTCGTGTGCCTCCTCTATCCGATGGGAGTTGACGGCTTAATCTTGTACAGGAGCCTCAGTTTCTGTTCATGATTGCAGTGGCCGCAACATGTCCAGAAAACATCACAGCGCCTCTCCATCCTGCAGCTCCACATTCTTCTTGCTGTTCTATGATGTTCCCCAGCCTAGGGTATCAGGGAGGGAGGGTTTGCATTCACTTCCCACTGGAAGAGAAGCTTCTGAATAAGATGAAAATTACACTAATCTGTGAGTGTAAATGTAAATATTTAGAAGTCAGTCTGACATTTTCATTTAGCAGAGCAGTAATAGATTCCCTGCTATGGCCTATAGCCTTTCCATCCATGAGCTTTTGACCAGGTTGCATTACCAGGCAGGAATTCTGTCCTTCTGAGTAGAACTCAAATCTAACCATAAAGTGGGTGATTACTCCTAGCTGAGTCATGACCACTATTACACCAGTGAGCACATTTTGGTAATAGGTTGTGTTGTTTAATTTTTATTTTATTTATATTTGTGAGTACCTGCATGTACATATATATATATACCACGTGCATGCCTGTTGCCTCAAGAGGGCAGAAGAGAACATTGAATTCCCTTGGAACTAGAATTGTAGGCAGTTGTAAACTGCCCAGTGTGAGTGCTGGGCACCAAAATCAGGACCACTTGAAGAGCAAGAGCGGCAAGTGTTGTCAACCTCTGAGCCTTCTCTCTGGCCCTGATACATAAGCACAAGCTGAGTGGGGCCAAATCAGTAATAGGTTAGAATACATTGAGAAATTGTAGAGGAAAAATAATATCAAAATAGCTCAGCTCCATAAATTCTTCTGAATGCTGAAGCTAGTTTTAGTTTTTTTATTAATGTGTTGAGAAATACAGCTACCTTTTAAGTAATAGGAATGAGGTGTCAGAAGACCTTATCTGCATATGAACTTACCAGATGTCATGTTTTCCAGTCATCTGAGGTGTTGTTGTGTGTCTTTCAGTCGTGATGAGAGGAAGTGGATTGAAAAACAGAACCGAGCAGCAAGGGCACAAAGGAAGAAGGAGGAAATGAACAGAATACGGACGCTAGTTGGTAAGTTACTTAATGGGGCTTTTGTTTTTTAAAGTTCTTTCAGTGTTAGACATTGAGAAGTTTAACTTATTTTTTGGGGTAGATAATGCTTACAGTTGTGACCCAAGGATAAAAAAGTTTAAGGAAGAAGAAAAGGCGAAGAAAGAAGCAGAAAAGAGAGCAAAAGCAGAAGCCAGACGGAAGGAGCAGGAAGCCAAAGAAAAGGTAGGTAGTGCGGGCTTCCAGGCCACCTCCACATGGAGTTATCTAGAAACAGAATTGGATCCCACGGACTTTAAGGCTTTTGTTTTGAGATGGAGAAAGGTGTGTGCCACCACACCTAACCTCTTTTCAAACTTTGAGACAGGGTCTCACTCTGCAGCCCAGGCATGAGCCACTTATGCCCAGCTTGTGAGTGAGTCTTAACAAGCAGGTTAGGTCTCTTACAGATCCTTACTGAACAGACAAACATAATGTGTCATTTAAACATCCTTCACATTTCTTTTTATTTCTTATTTTAAGTTGTTTTGTTTGATGCAGCCTTGGCTGGTTTGGAACTGACTATAGACCAAGCTGGTCTTGAATTCAAGAGATCTGCCTGCTTCTGCCTCCAGAGTGCTGGGATTGAACTTGTGTCCCATTACACCTAGCCTTAAGATTTATTTTTATTTTTACTTGTGTATTTGTGAGTGTCTGTGTTAGTGTATATCACATGTACTAGTGCCTGATGAAGATGAGGGCATTTGCCCTAAAGGAGGAATTAAGGCAACTGGGTACCTGGAACAAAACTTGGGTTCTCTGGTGGGCTCTTAACTGCTGAGCCAATCTCTCCAGCCCCTGGTTTATTTTTTTAAATGTCTGTTTTATATTTCCTAAAAAGTGTAATTTTGTAATTTGTAGACTTTTGCCAGCTGTCCTTAACTTTAACTCATCACTAACTCAGTGTCATCTTGTTTCTCATTCATCAAAAGACTGAACTTTTAAATAAGATCATAAAGCCTTTAGAAGCCCTCATTTCTTTATTAAAATGATTTTGTTCACCTTTTTAAAGCAAAGACAAGCAGAATTAGAAGCTGCTCGGTTGGCTAAGGAGAAAGAAGAGGAGGAAGTTAGACAGCAAGCTTTGTTGGCAAAGAAGGAAAAGGACATCCAGAAGAAGGCCATTAAAAAGGAAAGGCAGAAACTTCGGAACTCATGCAAGGTACGCCAGGCTTCTGGGGCCGCTGCCCACCTGAGCACCACGCTCCTGATGGATCGTGAAGTACTTCCTCTTACACCACGTACAAACACCTGTATATTTTTTATTCTGAAATGCATATTTGGGTTTTTGCTGTTTTTATTTGGTTACTGTTTTTAGAGGTAGGGCCTCATTTTTATTACATTTATTTTCTGTGTGTATGTGTGGGCACACACAAGTCATGGTCTATGTGTGGAGATCAGTCAGTTCTCTCCTGGACCATTCCACTCCTAAAGATTGAACTTAGTTTTCAGGTTTGGGCATCTACTTTAGAGAGCTATTTCACCAGCCTGACCTTGAACTATGTAGCTATGGAGCCCTAGTAAAGTATCCTCTATTATTGTGAGGAAATTCACAATAATACTTGTGACATTCAGCAAGTTTTTGCTCAGATTCCTTGCTTGGGGGGATGAGGGGGATGTAAGCCCATCTGCCTCATCTCCTAAGGTCCAGCAACAAACTGAGGTACAGTTTCACTAAGGTTTACTGTGGGCATGAGTTTGTCTTTACAGAGCACAGGTAAGAGGTTTCTAGGCCTGTGAGTGCTTCTCTCCCCACAGGCTGCCCCTACCCTCTTCCTGAGGCTACATTTAAGTAAGGAAGAATTACATATAGCAGGTGATAGGGAATGGTGTGGATACTCAGGTGAGAGTCTTGTGACCTTCCCACCTCTCTATGAAGAGATATTATTAAGTCAACAAGCCCAGCCAGAGTAATCTTTTTATAATAGAGCACAGCAGAACTCCCTAAGGTGGCAGTATGTGATGTGGAAGACAGTCGGTACACAGTAGTAGCATGTAATGAGAATTTGATAAAAACCTTTAAAAGGCCACTTAGGAACTAAGAAAGTTGATTAGTGCTTAGTGTCATAAATTAGAGTAGAACTTCTGTTTTTTGGCTCTTTTCCAGCATGAGTTGATTTGACCAGGTAGTATTTATTGTCAACCAGGTAGTTAGAATCCTCTGATAACTGATTAGGTACTTATACTTTAAGACGAGAATCAAGAGTATGAAGATACCAGAAAGGCACTGGTAAATAAAGGAAGGCTCCTGTTTCTAGTAGGACTATCCATGGACCAGAGATAAGAGACATACACTGTTGAGAGAATGCTCAGAATGAGGCTGAGAGCAGGGGCCCTGAAGAGGGCCAGGTATGTGGGGTTTCGGTGTCACACCAAAGAGTTGAAGTCTGATCCTGACTCAGAATGCAAGGGGCTGAAAGAATAATTAGGACTCCTTTGCTACAGTCCATGATAGAAAGTATTCTGGCCTGAACTAAGGTGTAGACATCACGGAGAAGGAAAGGTAAATGAAATGGAGAGGTTTCTCCAGCAGAATGGGCGACTGTCGGTTGGCTCACAGTGTGTGATGCAGCTAACAGAGAAGCAGACTCTACATATGCCTGTTTCTCGAATGCTTGTTGATGTGGAGGACAAAGGGAAGGTGATGGCTCTGGTGTGTCTCGTTGAACGCACTGGACCTTGCCTGTCCTACACACCTGTCAACATCCTGATAGCACTAGAAACCATGCAAGTAGATGCCATCACTCTGTCTTAGTCATGGTTTCTGTTGCTGTGAAGAGACACCATGGCCGTGGCAACTCTTATAAAAGAAAACATTTAAATGAGGTGGCTGGCTTATAGTTCAGAGTAAGTTTAGTCCATTATCATCATGGTGGGACATGATGGCAGGCAGGCAGACATGGTGCTAGAGATGAGGCTGAGTCCTACATCTTGATCTGCAGGCAGCAGGAAGTGCACTGAGACATAGTGTGATCTGAGCAAAAGAGACTTCTCAAAGCCTCCCACCCCAGTAGCACACTTTCTCCAACAAAGCCACTCCTCCTAATAGTGATCCTCCCTATGAACTTATGGGGGCCAATTACATTCAAACCACCACACCCAGGGAGAGAGAGCTGCATGGGAGGTGGGGAGAGACACCCTAGAAAATAGCAGTACTTAAGGTGCTAGACTGCTCAAAGAGAAGCCAGGGAATGACCTGACAGAAGAAACGGTAGTGGTGCTTGTGGAGGCCAGGGTGTGCACAGTAAAAGCAGCATTGGGACTTCAGTGAGAAACAAAGTCCATGGGTTCAAATAAGCAAGAAGTGAAAAATGGAAGACGTAACTGTTGGCAGCAAAACCTGGGGAGGTTTTCCAGCTAATTCTTTGTATGCTCGCTTGTATTAATATGTTCCATTATGAGTATAATTGTTGTAAAAAGTTTTTTTTTTTTTATTTGTTTTGGGTTTAGGAGGTTTGTGACTTGGCGTGCGTGTGGCGCCGGCAGTTTGGAACCTGGTCTGTGTGCCTGTGGCTTTTGTCTCTTAAAAGAAATGAAATTATATGTTTGTATATTTTAACACTGTTTGGCCCATATCTTAAGCACATTATTAGCTAGTTTTTTTATTTTAATTTAACTTATTTTTATTAATTTTTTTATCACGTGGCCACTGCCCATGGCTCACCTGTTTCTCCTACATGCTGCTTCTTCCGGGACGGATGACGACTGGCAAACTCTACCCTTTTTTTTATTTAACATTCTTTTTTTTTTTTTTTTAATTTTTATTTATTTATTATTTGTTTATTATTTGCCTTGGTGTTTGCCTGGCACTGGAACTACAGACAGTTGTTAGCTGCCATGTGGGTGCTGGGAATCGAACCCAGGACCTCTGGAAGAGCAGACGATGCTCTTAACCACTGAGCCATCTCTCCAGCCCCTTATTTAACATTCTTACCACATATAATCTTCAGCTTGTCAGTTTTTGCTAATTGCTTTTGTTACTCAGCATACTATTTAGAAACCCTTTTTCAAATTTCATATTTAGGGCTGGAGAGATGGCTCAGTGATTAAGAGCACTGACTGCTCTTCCAGAGGACCCAGGTTCAATTCCCAGCACCCACATGGCAACTCACAACTGTCTGTAACTGCAAGATCTGGCATACATGTAGGCAAAATACCAATGCACATAAATAAAAATAAATTATAAAAAAATTCATATTTAAGTTTTCCAGTGGGTCTTCCCATTCATCACATTAGATAACTAGGCATCAAAAGTTGGGAATGGAGGTCCTAAAAGTTTATAGTATCCATGGGTATTGTGCACTATCTCTACTGATTTGCTCCCCCACTCACGGTTGGTATAATGTCTCATATTGCTAGCTGATCAGAGAGAACCTGTGTGCATTCGTATCCAAAACCTCTTGGGAGTTCATGCTTTGTGCTTGAGCTGACGGTGTATTTGGATGCTTTTAATATTGGTAGATGTAAGATGGAAGCATTTGCATTTGTACTTCTAGAGCTGGAATCACTTCTCAGACAATGAGGCAGATCGTGTTAAAATGATGGAAGAAGTGGAAAAACTTTGTGATCGGCTTGAACTAACAAGGTATATATCTGAGGAACTGCTACTGAAGTCAGTCTTGCAGGTTCCAGACAAATTTTATCCACCCCTTACCCGTGTGTGTGTGTGTGTGTGTGTGTGTGTGTGTGTGTGTGTCTGTGTGTGTCTGTGTGTGTCTGGGTGTCTGTGTGTGTGTGTCTGTGTGTGTCTGTGTCTGTGTGTCTTGAAAATGGAGCCCAAGGCTGTGTGTATGAAGGATAAAGACTATGCCATGGAGCTACACTCCCAGCACTCACTCTTTTCTGTAGCTTGCAGTGCTTGAATGAAATACTGACATCATCTACAAGAGAAGTAGGAAAAGCTGCACTTGAAAAACAGGTAATAGGATACATTTAATTGCTTTAACTATTTCTTGATCTGATATATAGTTTACAAAAGGCAAAGAGAAGCAGATTCTTTTGTGTGGGATTTCCACTATATTTTGTTTATATTATGTGCTTTGCTGATTTAAATTGAATCTTATATGTTTGGGGGGTGGGGAGTGGGACAGAGTTTCTCTGTGTAGTCCTGGCTATCCTGGAACTTGCTCTGTAGACCTGGCTGGCCTTATATAGATTCACCTGCCTCTGCTTCCCTGAGTATTGGGTTATACTCGTGTGCCACCACTGCATGGCTGATCATTTTTCAATCATGTGGTATTTAATTTGGAGTCTTTAGCACATTAGTCATAGTTTTAATTAAAACTGTTTTGATTATTCCCAGAATATTTCATAGGATAACATTTATAAGCAAAAAAAAAAAACAAAAAACAAAAAACAAACTTTGTGTTTATCTAATCTATACCCTTTATTTTATAGATAAGCAAATAGGCAGGCCCAGAAACTGAAAGTATTGGTGCCTTCTATACTAAATATAAAACCAGAGTACCCTGTGTAGGTAGCAGTCAGTCTAGGTGCTTTTGGGGAATACCTAATACTGTCATTGTCACAAAGGAATTCATAGAATAGTTAGGTCAAAAGAAAAAACCTATGGCACAAAGGATGGAGGGCATACAGTAAATGCCAGGAAGCTGGAGTCTCCATCTGAATGGTGAGGGAAGGCTCAGGGCAAGGTATTGTTAGAAGAAAGACTGACATAGGACGTGAACGGTGAACAAAAGTGGGAGAAAGTGACAGAAAAGAGGACAGAAAATAAAGCTGAATTGAATCTTTATTAGCAGGGCCAGTTTCCATCCATACAAGATCTTCCAGTTAGCAGAAGATTCAGTGTTGCACTGATTGTCTGGTATTAATGAAGCAGGATGCATAAGACAGATAAAAAGTAATTACTGTTTCTGTAAGAGAAACAGGAATCTGGAAAATGTCTCCGATTTAGAATTATTGGCACCTGATGACTGGCTCTAAGGGACTGAAGAGGAGGAATAAGTGGCAAGTGACTCCAAGGCAACAGCCTCCAGGAGCTTCAAGTCACAAAAGGTTTTGTTTGTGCATATTTAAAGGTCAAGTAGGAAAAACATTATAAAGGATAGAGCTCCAAGACAAAACAGACACTTCCCTTTTGCTTACATTTTTTGTAGAAAAAAATGAGGTTAAGAGATTTGAGGTGGCCTTGTATGTGATTAGCACAGGCCAGTCACCTTGCCAGTGAGTAGAGGGGCAGTTCAAGCTGTGGTGGCTTTCCTTCCCTGACCTATGCAGCTTGGAAGGCCAAATCAGTAAAGCCAGGTGAAAAGCTGATGCTTGCTTTGGGGTTTCACCTATGAAGTGTAGGGTTAGAATGAGATTGGCATTGAGAGCCACAGTGCCTCAGTCAGAAAGGGTTGAGGCCACAAAATTCTCTTGAAGTCTCTGACCTATCTGTATTTATGTAGATAGAAGAAGTAAATGAGCAAATGAGAAAAGAGAAGGAGGAAGCTGATGCTCGGATGAGGCAAGCATCTAAGAATGCAGAGAAGTCAACCGGAGGAGGTGGGAGTGGCAGTAAAAATTGGTCAGAAGATGATCTGCAATTATTAATTAAAGCTGTCAACCTCTTCCCTGCTGGGACAAACTCAAGGTACTTGCTTTCATGAAAATGTTCAGTATACGGTGGAGCCTGGAGAAGGAGCAGTCCAAATAGCAGCTTTACAGAAATGGGTGGAGATGCCTTGAGTGTAGGAAGACGGCCTTGAATTCAGTCAGTTCTGTGAGGAACTCCATGGAAATGTGAGAATCAGGTGCACTGAGCATCTATTGTACCACCTCTCCATACATACAGCACGGTTCATCACCCTTTCTCAGGAAAGGGAAGGTTATGCAGCATGGACTTTAACAACTACCATGGCCTAATCGTCATGGCTTGTAGTAGGGGGTAGAGTGTGTGTCCTGTAGTTTCCTCTTGGCAGTCTCTTTCTTGCTTTTACCTCAAACCAGAGCTTATTTCGAAGTCTAGGACTCAAATTCTAGCCTTAAAGATCCATTTCCCTCATTCCATATGAGCAAACTGAGGTTCTTGTTTTAGTGCTCTCCTTTTCAAAAGTATGCTAAACTGGTAGTGCAAATATGTTGTTTTTATTGAGTTTTATTTAAAAATAAGATTACACATGATTGATGTGAACCTATTAAGAAAATCTAAACCATGATAACAATAGCATCATTAAACTAACTTAGAGCTCTTTCTATACATCTTAAAACTGTACAACTAACCTCTACAGTAAAATGCAGTAGTTCTTGTTTTGTTTTTTTCTTATTAAACTTTTATATCGGTTTCTCTAGATGGGAAGTTATTGCTAATTATATGAATATACATTCTTCTTCTGGCATCAAAAGAACTGCCAAAGATGTTATTAGCAAGGCTAAAAGCCTCCAAAAACTTGGTAAGTTAGTTTTGAGAAATCAGTTTGTTACCTTGGATACATTTTTTAAAAAGTAATAATCAAAGACTAGATTGATCTGCTAATGTAGTTTTTTTGTTTTTCCATTTCTCAGACCCTCATCAAAAAGATGACATTAACAAGAAGGCTTTTGATAAGTTTAAAAAAGAACATGGAGTGGCCCCTCAGGCCGACAGTGCAGCACCGTCAGAACGATTTGAAGGTAAAATATGTTTCTATAAGTAGTGAAAGCTGATCATGATTCCAGGCCACCCCAAAGCATGTAAGGCCTGGAATCTGTTTAGAATGACAGAAGGGGGCATTTAGTGGACTGAAAGGGATTAAAGCAAATGTTTCTAACCCGGTAACAGGTTTATTTAACTTTAACTGGGAATAGCAGTTCTTCAGGGAGTCCATTAGAGGAAAAACTGGTCAACAGCTAATCAGTTACAGGAATTTATGGGAACATAGGAACAAGTTCTCTCTCTGTCTGTCTGTCTTTGAAAGATGTATGGTAGTGCTAGCGAGATGGAACAGTTGGATGTCAAGCCTGACAACCTGTGTTCCTGCCTAAGGACCCATGTTGGAGAAGGAACTACCCACAGGTTCCTCTGAAATATCGAGAGTTTATAGTGTATCTGTAACTTAATCTCATGGTCAGAAGAGAATGTCTCTATGTATAGAAAGGGAATAAGCAAATTACATAAAATGTTTATATTTGAGGAATCTAGAGTATACAAGGAATCTTTCCTGGAAGTATTTCAAAATAAGAAGCTGAAAGCTGTTACATAGTTATTATCTTTTGGATGTTCTAGTTAATTGGATAGCTCTGAACTATTATTTTCTAAGCCATACCACCATTGTGCCAGGCAATAACTTTTTCTTAATTTTCAATATTTGAAAAAGTTTTCTCTGTAAAAAATTGTTTTGCTTAATGTATTTGTGAGGTACCAATCCTTAACCTAATTTTTCCCAACATGCTTTCCAGAACATAGTCCCAAATGGTCTTGAATTAACTGTGTTCCTAGTCTGGTTTACTATCCACAGATTAAAGCGACCCAGCACTTCTTGAAATGCTGGCATTCGTTGCCTATGTTAGACAGGCACTGTATCACTGACTTAATAGCCATAGCCCTGGCACAATTTTTTGAATTGTAATTTGAACAGTTGTTCTTACAGGAATCTTAGAACATTGTTTTGCTTTATTTTTGTCTTGTGAAAAACTGAAGAACAGAAAATAATGCAAGTCACTTCCATCATCGACCCAAGAAAATGATTCACTCTATGCTGCTAAGTAGAATCTTTGATGACAGTGAACTCTCTAAGCACTTCTCGGAACTTACCCAAGTGATTTATTGTGCCTTAAGTAACGATACAGGTTTTCTGTCTTGTTTGGAGCAAGTTTCCTTTTTGTTTCCTAATTGAGAACCACCAGTTAGAAGCATCAGCAGATGCTTATGGTGCTCAGGTGCTTACTGTGTTCCCACTGTAATCAGCTGTTGAGAGTAACCCTCATTCTCCTGCAAAGGCTGCTAATACTCAACATCCTTTCATCTGACATCTCTGGCTCTGTAGTCAAATTTAAAGGTTTATCTGAAAATCCAAACTAGTGGTTATTAGAGGTAATCAACACTAGCTCCATTTGAGAGGTTAGCAGCTGGGGTGTGACTTAATGTGATTGCCTTTGTGTCAGGAAAACTTGGATAGCTGGCTTAGTTTCCATGAGCAGGGTGTAATAAAATATTTTCCAGGTCTGTTCAGCAGCTCTTTCCTGGTCCTAAGGACAACCAAAAGCTCAAAGTGACTTTCTTCCCAGACACAAAGACAGTATGTTTTGGAGGTTCATCATGGAACTTGTAGACTCACATGACCCTTCTTCCTCAGTTTCCAGAATAGCTGGCATGATGTGTACCTACCACCACCCTCACTTTTAAATGATTTTTTTTAAACCAGGGTGTCCACCTTTAAATTTATATCTAATTAAAAAGTAAATCTGGAGTGACCAACACTGTGAGGCAGACTGTTAAACAGTGGTTTGTTTGGTTGAAATGTGAGATGTGCACACATTTATACTTAATGTTCTTTTTTCTCAACAATAGAAATATATATATATATATATATATTAGAAATGGGTTCAGATAACATACCAGGACATTGTATCAGAGCACTGAGAAGATGCTCCAGGATCATTTTCTACTGTTCAGGCTGTGAATTTTACAACTTTTTTTTTTTCTTAAATAGGACCCTGCACAGATTTCACCCCTTGGACCACAGAAGAGCAGAAGCTATTAGAACAGGCTTTGAAAACGTACCCAGTAAATACTCCTGAAAGGTGGGAGAAGATAGCTGAAGCAGTTCCTGGCAGGACGAAGAAGGACTGCATGAGACGATACAAGGTTGTGTGCATTAACATAGACTCGGTTGTCATTTAAATTACAATTTAGTGAGCATTCATATTTGTTTACTAACTGAGTGATAACAGTGTTCACTTTAATATCATAATAGTTGGGGCCAAAATTATTAGAGAAATAATACCAACCTTAGAAACTCTGTCCCTGGCATTTGATGAACTCATCCCCTACAGTGCTATATGTTAGTCTCACTGTGTAGCCTAGGATGGCCTCGGCCTTATTCTCCTGAGCAGTGATTATAGGTTATAACCAGTTATAAGAGTGAGCCTCCACATCACTCTAGTACAAGTGACAAAATCCTATTTTCAACAACTACTTCTTCCTTCCTAGGAACTCGTTGAGATGGTAAAAGCAAAGAAAGCTGCCCAGGAGCAGGTGCTGAATGCAAGTAAACCCAAGAAATGACGCAGGCAATGTTGGCTGTGTGTGCACTTTTATAATAAAACTGAAAATACCATACAAATGTTCACTTGGAATTATAGTCATCATTTAAAAGTGTGCTGCTCCCAACACAAAGTTCAACATTACAGTAAACAGCGTCGTAGTCTTAGCTTCTAAAAGTATATAACAGACTAACACAAAAGTTCCAGGTACATTTTTTATTTTTTAGACTGACAACTTTTTAAAACTTCAAGGTCTCTAAGTTTTATATATATATATAATATGCAGAATATTTGATCACAAATTTAGTCACGAATCCAGCGCATATTACTACAGATCTGGTTAAAATCTGGTAACAGCTCAATAGGACCTATGGATTCAAAAGAAGACAGTGAGAACAGAACTCCAAGTCCTTAGCCAACTGTGTTTACAAGTAGAGGAGCAAGGCTTACCAAGGGCAGCAATAGCTGGGCTCTTGTCATAAATGTACTTGGTACATACTTCGCGAACCATCTCCGCATTCACAGCCTGAGACAGGGACAATGCTCCATCAGGACTTTTTGTAGTGAAGATAGATTCTACATATGTAACCTTTTCTAAACTAAATCAGTTAAGGCACCTCAACATTTGTTTTTTAAAGACTTATTTATTATGTATACAGTATTAGATAGAGGGCACCAGATCTCACTATAGATGGTTGTGAGCCACCATACAATTGCTGGGAATAGAACTCAAGACCGTGTTCTTAACCTGAATCATCTCTCCAGCCCTGAACTCTCAGCCTTTGTAACTCACCTTTCTACCCAAAACCTAAAGATTACTTACATCAATTCTTGCTTCAAGTTCAGGGATGGGAATTCTCCTGTTATAGCACAGCATCTGCCTACCGATGTCTTCACAAATTGGAGTTGAGCCTGTTGGGAGAAGAAGGAAATTTCAAGTATCCAAATAGTTATCAGCCATGAATAAAGTCAGAGGCTTGCCTGACCACCGAGCACCTCTCAGCCTGTCTTCTTACCATCAAGTTGTAGCAACATGTTTGTTTTCAGAAGATTTTTCGCTCGGGCTACTTCACTCTCAGTAACATTTGTACAGAGTCGCATCCTAAAACACATTTGGAAATGGCCATAAGTATCTGGGAAATGTTATTAAATCTAACTTACTGACATAAAGAGCAAGACAGTGTATTCTATATATTACACAAATGATTATATTTTAATTTAGTAAAAAGCTAAAATACTAGTTCTTTTTCCAAGTACCATTAACATCTCAAAAATTCTAACTTTGCCTATTTGCTAATTAGGAGACACAGTAAAACTGTAAAATCAAAACAGCTACATTGTAAGAACAGTTGTCTTGAGGCCTCACAAATGTTTCTGTGAAGTTAGATGTGTAAGCTAAGGGAAAGGAAGGTCAATGGATCACCCCTTGGTTTCTCAAGGCAATCAGCTGAGTCTAATAACCCAGTATTTAAATTAAAAATCAAATACTTCCCAGTTAACTATGTTTAGAGATTTAGGGCCCTTAAAAATGAAGAAAACAATTTCTAGGGAGCGCTGTGCATTTTTCTGCCTTGGCCTACTGACAAATTTTTTTGGTCAGTGGTACTGAACCTGTGGATTGCATACTAGATATTTACATTATGAGTCATAACAGTGGCAAAATTACAGTTACAAAGTAGCAATGAAAAGTTTTTAATGGTTGGGGTCAAAACAACTGAGGAAATATATTAAAGGGTCACAACATAGAGAGAGATTCACTTTCCTAACCTGCCTTCCCTTTTTTTTCCTCCCTTTGGGAAGTACTAGGGCTTCACATCAGGGTTCTGGGCATGCTAAACAAGTGATACCACCCCTCATGCTTTTAGAAGTGTTTTCTTCTAGCTGACCTATAAATATTTTAGAGTATAATGAGCTTCACATGTGATTTCAAAGAAATACCTGGTCTTAAAAACATTATAACCACTACTTTAAAAGCTAAAGTTATCACCATTAGAAACTGGCCTAAAATAATAAATTCCAGGTAAAACTATGTAGAGTTGTTTTCTCACCATTCTTTTTGTACAGCATGCAGCATGTCAGCAACCGTGGCTTGTTCACAGACCATATAGAGTCCCCACAACCCTGTGTCTGTGTAGGAAGTGTTGAAGGACTGGAAGCTATGGCACAGATTGCCATGACAAGTGAGCTGGGCCAGCTTGCTAGATAAATTCTGTAAAGCAAACAATCCAATTTGGTCTGTAAACTGGGCACAAGGAACCAAATCCCCACAAAGAAGTGAGCTCTGTGGCTGTTAGTGCTAATCCTACCTGTTAACAAATTTTGAGGTTTGTTTCTAGACAGTTCTGGCAGGCTCACCTGTATTTTCCTCCTGAAAGCTGGGATTAAAGGCATGTACTACTTGTGCTCAAGTTCCTAGTTTTACCCAGCAACACCTCAACAATAACTTTACAATTCCAAGAAAGAATTACATTTATCTGGCTCAATATAGACTATGAAAGCACTGAGTTCTTGCTACTGGTTTAGTAGCTGAGCTATTCAGAAGATAATACAGTGCTGTTCCTGGGCCATGTAAGGCTCTGATTGTCCATACTGAAATGATACTGTACTAGAATCTAAGATTCACAAGTAATGTATTCTGTATCCCTTCTGTCAAATTTACATACTGTATTTTGAAATTGAAACACTTATAAAAGTTGTAAAAATAGTACAAAGGGGTCCATCCCTTCTACCTGTGTAACAACTGTTTATCATGTCTGCTTTCTTTAGACATGTTGCTTCTTGTTCTGTCGGTGGTTGAACCCAGGGCTGGGGCATGTTAGGCAAAACACACCACTGAACTACAAGCCAGACCATTTCAGAGTTAGCTATAGATTTCTTTGTCTCTATATTCTTCATTGAGTACTAAGGAAAACAGTTGCCCAGAAAGTTAGGACTTTGACACAGACATATTAACAAGTATAGTTACAATACCTAATACTATTATAACAGTAAGAATGAATTCTGCCCTTATTTTGTCAACTGTCCCAGTAACAAATGGGAAGAGTCTTGCAAAGAATTTACATTTAGAAAAACATGACAATCTGGGGCTGGAGAGATGGCTCAGCGCTTGGGAGTGCTGGCTGCTCTTCCAGAGGACCTGGGTTCATTTTCCAGCACCCACATGGCAGTTCACAACTGTAACTCCAGTTCCAGGGGATCTAACACCAATGCACATAAAAGTTAAATAAATTTTTAAAAAATGACAATCTTCCATTTATCATGAAAAGTTACTTTAAAAAAATCACTTACCATTCCTCCTCCGAAAGAGCGATCCCAGTTGCCAATCAGTGTGTTTGCAACCATGAGACAGATTGTGTCTGGATGTGCCCAACCAACTGCTTCAACAGCTATTGCAAGGTGTGCCAAAGGCATCTTGTCATCCCTCACTCGAATCTAGGTAAGAAAGATGTGTTACATTTGCTTATGCTGGATTTGTTTAATGATGAAAAGATGTGTTGCTTTGTCTGCTTGAGGCACCTGACTGGTGTAATAAAAAGCTATGCAGGAGGGGGATAGGCAGGCCTGGCTAAGAAAGAATAAGTAGGAGGAGGAATCTAGGCTCAAGAGAGAAGAAGAGAAAACAGAAAAAAGAGGGAGACGACCAAGACAGGCCAGCTAGGCAGCCAGGCAGACATGGAGGACAGACAGAAAGGTAAAAAGCACAAAGGAAAATGTAGATGACAAGAAATAGGTTAAATTAAGTTAGAAAAATTAGTGGGGCAAGCATAAGGCTGAGCATTCAAAACTAGTAAGTTTCCATGTCTTTATTTGGGAGCTGGTTTGCGGCCCAGAGAAAGCCTGCTCCAGATAACTAGTTAAGTTACAGAATAGTCTCTTTAACCAGAACATCTCATTTGAAATATCGCCTGCTCAAAAGGAGTTCCCTTATTTCACTAATATTTTATATCTACTAATAATGATTTTTTTTAATTCAGGCTTAAGTCAGTACTAATGGTAAAACTCTGTGTAGCTGCCAACATCAGGCCTATTTCCACACACTACTCTGAACATCATAACATGGCAAACTAGACTTAATGTATAACACTGTAGCTAATAAGTAGATCTTCTGCAAGTTCTGGCTCTAATAGCAATCCCCACAATTGTACTTGTGAGGCAGAAATGAAGCCAAGAACACACCCAATACAAAAGTCAAAATTCAGTCTTTTTATTGTAAGATTGCATTTATGCACGTGTAAATATCACTGTACAAAAGAAAAACACAAAATGAGCAAACCTGATCATTGCTCTTATACCCTGCTTCCTCAGGAAAGAAAAGCTGCACAGTCAGGGTGGTAGGAGCCCGACTATGATCCTGTAAGCACAGCAAGCACACTCAAACTGCCGAGCCATGGCTCCAGCCCCTGCACACTCATTTTTAAGTATAGTATAAGACTTTCAGAGGCCAAATTCTAAGTAAGAGCTTGCCCTACCTCACTTCCAGTGAATTTGCAGGGAGGCAGAGCAGGTATTTCTCCTTTGTGTGGGCTCAAAGAGTCACCAAAATGAAACTTCGCTAGCTCAAGCAGTTCATCATGGCAAACACCTAAATTGAAGGAAAGTATTTTCTTACGTATCTAACAGCAACACAATCAAACTAACGATAGCCAACTGCTAGCAGTATGCTTTACAGTAAGTTTGACATGGAATGATGTAAAGAATATTACACATTTACTTGCATTTACAGCCATTTAAAGTGACCAGTTTCATTGGTCTGGGCTGCAAAGCTTTCCCTGAACAGCTAGTGTTCACCAACACACAAATGTATTCAGAGATAAACTTAAGACAGCTTGAAAGCCCCTACTTTCTTTATTCTGCTAGAATTTCTTCTGTCTCTGACTCTTCTAGAAATTACAACTTCATATAGGTTTCCAGAGTACAAATCCTTGGACAAAAAAACACCAAGCCAGTTCAAGAGAGTGAGAAATTGTAATATTCATCACATTTTAAAAATTTGTTTCTCTCAAAAAACCAAGTTTCAACAGAAAATCATGTTAAGTTATAAAAGTTCAGTGTCCACCCTAGTAAAAAGTTAGTTTCATAAGTTGCCTTTAAAATAGGCAAAACCAGAAATATGGCTCAGTCTTTAAAGAGCCCTGTACATAGATGTGCTTCATCCTCTGAGTTCTGTCATCAGAACTCTGGAACCAAAACCAATTCTAAATTTTGAACACATTCCTGTTTTCTCATGTGCTCATGGCTTGGCATCCAAACGTCACAGGAATCACTTAGATCCTGCATTCCTTATTATCCAAACATGAGACCCAAACATGGTCAGTCAGTAAAGCCCTAGAACACAAGCAGCAGCTTACAATTCTAGACACTGTGATTATGTGCTTGAGACAGCCTGGCTGTGGAGCCCAGGCTGGCCTTGATCTTCTAATCCTCTTGCCTCAGTTTCCAGATTGCTGGAATTCTAAGTATGTGCCACATATATAGGCTTGTGCAAAAGCTTTACAAATTTACCATTAAGGGGCTGGAGAGATGGCTCAGTGGTTAAGAGCACTGACTGCTCTTCCAGAGGACTGGGGTTCAATTCCCAGCACCCACATGGCAGCTCACAACTGTCTCTAATTCCAGTTCCAGGCAAACACCAAGGCAAATAAATAAATTTAAAAAAAGTTTAAAAAAAATTTACCTTTAAGATTAGTTTAAGTGGGGGCTGGAAGATGAGCTGGAGGTTAAGAGCACTGGCTGCTGCTCTTAGAGAACCCAGGTTCAGCTCCCAGTACCCACCTATACCTCCAGACCCAGGTGATCCAATGCCTTCTGACCAATGATTTTTATTTTATGTGCATATATGTCTTTGTGAGAATGCTGGATCTGCTGGAACTGAAGTTAAGAGTTGTGAGCTGCCATATGGTTGCTGGGAATTAAACCCAGATCCTCTGGAAGAGTAGCCAGTGCTCTTAACTGCTGAGCCATCTCTCCAGCACCCATAAAGATAAGTTTAAAAAAAAAAATTTTTTTTTCTCTAAATGAAAACCTATTAAACAACTTATACCCATAGTTTCCAATAAATGTGTGATAGATTCTGAATAAAGCAGTGGTGGCTCACGCCTTTAATCCCAGGCAGGCTGGTTTACAGAACAAGTTCCAGGACAGCTGGAACAACACAGAAACCCTGTCCCCTCCAAAAAACCCAAAAGTAACAAACAAACAAACAAAAAAACCTGTGATGTAAAGCAGAACAGTAAGACAGTACAGTTTTTTGAACTGCCATGCAGGAAAGTCACCTTGGAAATCAATCCAGAGGGCAAGAATACAAAATCAAGGCAGGATAAGAATGCCAGAGAACAGTGAGGAAAAACAATGAACACAGTCCTCACACGGTCTGACCACCAGCTTTTTTTTTTTTTTTTTTTTTTTTTTTTTTTTTTTTTGCCTTCAGAACTAGTATCTGGTTAAATAAGCCAGTGCGTAGCTCCTACTCTAACAGCCAATCTAAAAGGCAAGGGACCCATAATTTTTTTTTTTTGAGGAAGTGGAGATGAAAACATGTATTTGGTATATTACAGTCATACTTCCTGATGAGTGAGGATTAAATAGGAGTTGAGACAAGAAATCAGAAAAGATCAGGAGAGGCTTAAACTGGCCTATTGCATTTAAAACACCAACAATCATATAAGCTACAATATTCACATATAAATATCAGGAATGGGGCTTCAGCTGTACCAGCACTCAGGAGACTGAGGCAGGAGGACAGCTTCAAATGCAAGGCTAGCCTGGGCTACAGGGCAAGTCTGTTTCAAAACAACAAAAAATGTATAACTCATAAGACAAAATGCTACTAGGACACACCATTAACTTTAGGATATTCCAACTTCAGCAATGTTCAAATATGGGCCAAATAAAACTTGCATCCATCCATATGCTATTAATAATGGCAGTGAAGCCCCAGCTAACCAGGGCAGTTCTGAGCATCTAAGCCCTGTTCACAACAGCCATTTTAGAAACAATGTAAACACAATGACTGAGGGCAGGTACCCAACTTCACCTTTATCTTCAGTACCCACACATATAATTCAAAAGTTAATTAGATCAACTCATTTTAATTTGTAATAATTCCTAAAAAGAAAAAAGTTAAATTCACACAAATACACAGAATTAACCTGTCTTCAATATATTCTAATATTGAAAAAGGGTAAGTCAATTAAAATGAATGCACCCCAAATTCAGGCTTCTAGGAAATCTAGCAAAATCTCAAGTGAATTTTCTTAAATTCACAGACTTCATATGTCCCTAAGGAAATCTGATGCCACCTAGATATTTTGATTCACATTACACATTTTCATGGCTCCCTATGTACTTCCCCTTTCCAGGACTAGTTGGTTTACTGAGTGAAAGACTGGGCACACAAATGGATATACCCATTCCAGACTTGACCAAGGATAACGCTATATCTCAACTAAAAATCTCTAATTATACAACACTGTCTTCCAAGTTAACTGTCTCCTAGTTCATTATTAGTCTTTGCCTTCTAAGAAAATTCCACTGTGTCTGTACAATTATGTACTGAATGGCTCCTTAAGTTTTCTGTAAATGAAACCTCCTAAAAGAAACCAGAGGGAATCTGATCGAGTGCTCTGCATTCTAATATGCACACCTAAACACTTTCAGGATGTGTCTCAACAGGATCAAAAAACCTTGTCTAATGAATTCAGAGAAACTTAACTAACCTCCAGCAGCAGCCAACACGATTCTTGGTCCTTTATAATGTGTGGTTATATAATCCACTAAGTCCTTACGATTTATAGATCTGTAAACAGAATTAAGTATAAGATTCCCTTATTTCATTTTATTTCATAGACAGGGTCTCATTCTATAGCCCAGACTGACCCAGAACTCACAGTAATCTTCCTGTCTCATAGGCCTCCATGCCTAAAGTAAAGCAACTTTAAAAGGAAGTGAAAAGCATGGGCCCTCACACAACAGATCTGAAATGACTAGGACTTAAGGGCATTCCAAGTGTGAAACCAGCCACAAATAGAGGCTACAAGTAGCAGAAAGTTCTGCCTTTATATCAAGAAAGACACATGGAACATTACTTGTTTAGTTCCCAAGTTTCTATGAGTACCATTACGGCACAGACAGCCACAATTTTAAACTATCAGGGTGAAAATGACTTTCTGAAACACACATTTTTAGTTTATATGTCATAATTATTTGTGCAAAATTTTCAAATGCAAAATATACTTACTTGATATTTTCAGTTGGTCCCAGGATTGTCCGTCCAAGAGCAGTGTTCTGATAAGCTGTGGCATGAAGATAATCAAAAACAACTTCTTGCAAGTTGGTTTCAACTTCCTGCATCTCTCTAAGGATCACTCCACGTTCTCGTTCAATTTCTGCTTCTCCCAATGTGCTGTTCTGGATTATGTCAGCAAGAATTTCTACAGCTATTTGAAATGAAAACACCAGAAGAAACACAAGCATTAAAATCTCTTCAACCAACATCAGAAACCATGACCCTAACCATCATTCACTATGACTAATCAGAATAGTTAACCCAATCAGCAAATTAAAATGAATGTAGAATAGAAACCCTATGGTATAGAAGATCATGGGGAAAATCCTTTATATTAGTTCTAGGTCAGATATCCACAAAAATCTGACTGTTAATAACAGATGGTTCTAAACAAAAAGTAGGAAATAGCCAAGCAGTGGTAGCGCACACCTTTAATTCTAGCACTCAGGAGGCAGAGGCAGGTAGATCTTTGTAAATTCCAGGGCAGCCAGGGCTACACTGAGAAACCCTGGTTCAACCCCACCCAACTATGAAATAGAAAATAGGTATGCCACATGAGCATCTCATCTGAGGAGCCCTATAACCCAGTGCAGAGACACAGAGACAGGAGGATCCATGAAACTTGCTGTCCAGGAGTCCAGACAAATCTGGACAAGCCAGAAGCCAGGGTCTATGAGAAATCTGGCTCAAAGATAATGTGGAGACCAAGTGACGTCAACCACTGGATACAAACAGATTACCACTCAAATGATACTGACCAATCAATAAATCTTTACTGAAATTTTAGAGTAATAAAATTGGTTACAACTGTGCAAACATAAAAGTTAGTAATTTCATTAGCTTTGGATTTCTTTTTTGTCTTTAAGTCTTCCACTGGAAAACTGTTTTATGTGAGTAACATATTCAAACCACTATACAAAAGGTTATGCTATCATGTCAATACAATTCTATTTTTACAAAATAAAATTTTCTATTTTGCTAATATAACCATGAATAAGCATCATATAAGTAAACATTTGTTATCTTGCTTAGGACCAACAGTTCTGTATCATATCAGGAATAAAAGAGATGGAAACACTGCACTTCACAGGTGAGACCCTGGAAGAACTCTGCTGAGACTGGGGGAGTCCTTGTACAAGCTCAGTCTGTATTTGGAGGAGAAATGAGAGCAGACACCCTCTGGGTTTTGTGGGTTTTTGTTTTGTTTTTTTTTTAAATAACAGACATACAAAAACCACAGTGTTAAATTATGCCTAAACCGTCATGGAAATTGCATTTTCTGCAGTATAGATAACAATACCTCTTGGCAGATCTTTAGAGAAAGCTTTGGCATAGTACACGGTCTGTTCTCTGGAAGTATAGGCATTAAGATGAGCACCCATATTTTCAATCTCAAGTTCAAGGTCTAACTGGGACCTCTTTTTGGTGCCCTTAAAATAAAGAAAACACATCGTTATGACACTTCCCTTCTACCCTTCATCTATTCTAAACACAATCGACAATAATATATGGCAAATCATGCAGGGCCAAGTTTGTGAAGTATATTAGGTTCTAAAAAATATCCACTAAAGAAAAGATGGCTTTTGTATCTCTGTATCCTAAGGGAGAACCCTTCTTTCAAAATTAGAAAGCAATTATTAGTAATTATCTCAGAAACAATACTGGAAAAATAAAAACAGCACATGGTATGTTATTAGAATAGTTCTTTTCCTTAAAATACATTATTCTTATGCTGATTTCTTTTATGAAATACAAAATACATTTTAGTAAAGTCTCACAACTTGCCTTGAAAGCCATATGCTCCAGAAAGTGAGCTGTTCCATTATTCTTCTCATTTTCATATCGACTTCCAGCATCAATCCACAGCCCAACCTTAGTGAAATCAAAGAGTGAATTCTCTGCACTGGAGAGATGGCGCAACAGTTAATAACATTCACTGTTCTAACAAAGGACCTGAGTTTGGTTCCCAGCACCCCATCTGTAACACTAGCTCCAAGGCCTATGAGATCATCTTCTGGACTCTTTGGGCACCTGCACTCACATGTACATTCCCATACACAGACACATGTTACTAAAAATAATAAAATAAAATTCAGTTTTTGGAGTCAGAAGGTAAGCTCATTTCTTTTTCTAGCAAATGTTTTCCAATCTTATCACAATGAATTGACAGTTCATCCATGTAACCTGGGACTTGAAATTTTCACCACCAAGCTACTGGCAGCTGTTACAAATATGGGATTCAGCTGGACAGTGGTGAAGCACACTTTTAATCCAAGTACTCAGGAGGCAGAGGCAGGAGGATCTCTAAGTTCAAGGCCAGTCTGGTCCTGGGCTACACATGGAGAAACCAACCTGTCTGGAGAAAACCTACCAAACAAACAAATATTGGACTCAAATTCTTAACATAGCTCATTAGTACATCCAATTAATAACTGTGGTATAAACAACATCAGGAACTGTCAGAAAATCAGGTTCAAATTTAAGTATAAGCTTTATAACCTCAGACTCAACCATTTAACATCTCTGACTTGTCAGTAAAGTAAGTGAGGAGTTTTAAGTACTGTGTTGTGGAATATTTTAACTAGACAAAGATGTGTTACATTTGTTTATGCTACAGAATACTGCTTTAACTATGTAAAGGTGTTTTGTTTATGTTGCATTTGTTTAATTATGTAAAGAGTTATTGCACTTGTCCCACCTTGCCTGCCTAAGGCACCTGATTGGTCTAATAAAGAACTGAAGGGACATTAGCTGGGCAGGAGAAAAAAGGAGGGGCTGGTGGACAGAGAAAATAAATAGGAAGAAATCTGGGTAAGGGAAGAATGAAAGGAGGAGAGACCGAGGCACACACCGACAGACAGACAGACAGACAAACATGGAGAAGTAGTGAAAGTAAGGCAGTAATTGGCCCCGAGGCAAAAGGTAAAGAGAAACAGGTTAATTTAAATTAAAAGAGCTGGCCAGAAATCTGCCTAAGGTAGACCAATAGTAAGTCTCTGTGTCATGATCTGGGAGCTGGGTGATGGCCCCAAAGAAAAAGGCTGATACAATACTGTATATGGGAAAGCGGAATAGCCCCACAAACATGCGTTTGTCAACAAAAACAGATGTAAACAATGAGAGAAGCTCATATGCACCTAACAATTCTTCAAGAACAGAGAAATCTGCCAAGGCAAACAACCTGCAGCCAACTGAAGAGCTTCAGCTGAATCTGCTACCTCCCAAATGAGTCATCCCGTGGCTCAAGGCTGCTGCAGTCACTTACTGTGCACGTTGAGAGCCCAGAGTTTTCAGAAGCTACTCTGAGTCCATTTTCCAAACATGTTACTCGTGTCTCAGGAACATTCAGAACAACTTGTGTAGCAGCAGCCTGTGTACTTCTTAGTCTGTTTCCTCCGAGATACGATGGCTGATGGGCATCGGAGGAGGAAGAGGACAACATTAGTACTCTGGTATTCAGTGTCAACCAGAAAAAAGGAAAAACCCTCAGACTCCCATAAACACTTTCCTAGACTGTGCTTATGGGCAAGGGTGTGTATGTGTGTGTTTGCAGGGGGGGACCCTTGGTGTCACAGAGCATGGAGAATGAGGCCGCAATTCTGGACAGAAGTCAAAATTCTCTCAACTTACCACTAGCCTAGGAAATGCTCCTTAACCAACCACTTTCTCAAACAAACAATGCTACTGAAAACATGCATTTCTCTCCAGGAACAGGAGCAGTTACTGCTATGACCCAGAGAGAAACAGACCTGACTCAATTACCTCTCTTGCAAACATTTTATAGTCACTATCGAAAAAAGAAACAAATAAAAATATAACAATGACTACAAAAATGAGAGATGATGTTACTTCTCACAAAAGTAAGTGTGAGTAGAATACGGACGCAGGAGTAGATTCATACTTTGGTCAACTAGTTTGACTGTTGACTCTTCGCCTTCCAGCAGCTTTTTCTTTCCATACTGAAATAAGAAAACATATTTGCTAAATCCTGACCCAAAGAGCTGAGCTCAGCCTAACTCAGCAGGCATGCACCGTACAGTAGTGGTTTGAATAGAAATGGCTCCCTAGACTCGATTTGAAGGCTTTGTCACCAGGGAAACTATTAGGAGGTGTGGCCTTTTGGAGGAAGTGTATCACTGGGGGTGGGTTTCAAATGCTCTCTCTTCCTGTTGCCTACCAATGGAGATGTAGAACTCCTGTCTCCTCCTTCTCCAGCACCTGCACACCACCATGCTTCCCACCATGACAATAATAAACTAAATCTCTGAGCTGAGTTGTAAACCAGCCCCAATTAAAATGTTTTCCTTTATAAGAGTTGTTGTGGTCATGGAATTTCATCACAATAAAAACAGGTACTTAAGAACTTTTGCTAACCTGCATTGTTCTGCTTCTGTAACCGTAAGGCTTTCTGCTCCCTGAACAGAAGTATCTTGGTGACATGTGTGCTCTATTCTCATTAAAAGTTCATATCTTGGGGCAGGTGCTGGTGGAGCACACCTTTAATCCCAGCACTTGGGAGGCAGAGAGGAAGGACGAGCTCTGAGTTTAGGGCCAGCTTGGTTGGTCTACAGAGTGAGTTCCAAGACAGCCAGAGAAGTTACACAGAGAAATCCTGCCACAGGGGAAAACAGTTCGTGTCCTGTCAGGCTGCCAACGAGATGTCCTGCACTTGTGGGTTTTACCTACATAAATCCCCTGCTCACTCAGCTCGGCTGCTTCTTTAGACCTGTCAGGAGGTGCAGGCCCCAGGGCCAGTCCGTGTGGATCAATAAAAACTTCACATAAAAAGCCTGTCCTCTATTAAAAAACTTTAAAGGTCTTTTTCTTATTTAAAAAAAAAAAAAAAAAAAAAAAAAAAAAAGCCTGTCCTGGTCTACTTCTCTTGGGTGAGAACAGCCAGATTACAACAACACTGTTAATAACACACACAGACACACACTCAGATACAGACTCACACACACACTCAAACTCACCCACATACAGACACACACTCAGACGTACATACTCACATACAGATACCCAGACACACTCACAGATACACACTCACACTCACCCAGACACTCACATACAGACACCCAGACACATTCAGACATACTCACATACAGATACCCAGACACACAGTCACAGGCTCAGAGACACACTCACACAGACACAGACACTGACACACACTCACACACACACACACACACACTCACACACACAGACACTGACATACTCACATACAGACACACACTCACATACACACACTGACACACACACTCACAGGCACAGACACTGACACACACACACACGCCCGCCCCGCCCCCTTCTGCGGCCTGCACCCCGGGCTATGGGATCCGGACGGGCGGGCGCGGCGGAGGGAGAGGGAGGGAGGCTCACCCGAGCAGCGGCGCCGCGGAGTGGGAGCCTTCGGGTAAATTCCCACAGCCGCGGTCGGGCCGCGGGCAACAGCGCCCGGCTCAGTGCGGGAGCCGCCATGTCTGCTGCGGAGCAGGCAGGAAAGTACTTCCGGGTCGAGGCTCCGGCCCCAGGGCGGATGCTGGCCCCACCGTGTGGCGACAGTGGGCATTACAGCCTCTGTCTGTACAGTCTGCCTCTGGACCTAGTACCCAGACTCCCGCTCCACTTCACACCAAATCATCCAAATCCGGAGGTCAGTAGAAACCACGTGCAAGGCACACACGTGACAAGTGAATGTAACCTGTGTCCTGAGGCGGCTGGAATTCGTCGGAAAGTCAGGAAGGATGAGGGAAGGATGCAATGATATTGGTCCTCTATTGTTTACAACCTTGCTTATCCCATTTCATAGAAATATCTCTGGCGAGGTCGCTACTGAAAGATGAATTCCTGACAAACCTAATCTTACATTCTGTTAGCAAGATTTAATGTTGCTGACCTCCAACAACGTCTTAGACTTCACGTTCCTGGGCATCTCTTTATCCACAGACACTTTAATGAAACTAAAATTAACAAGTAGTTTTTAAATTAATTTTTTAATTTAATTTATTATTTTGGGGAGGTGGTGAGTGCATGCCACACGCACATGTGGAGGTCAGAAAACAACTTGATGATGTCAGTTGTCTTCGTGTAGAAGCCTTTACATAATTCCGGGAAAACTCAGATGGGCAGGCTTGCACTGCAAGTGACTTTACCTGCTGAACCACTTTGCAGACCCTAGCAAGCTCTTTTCTGTGAGTCAGAAACTAGGACTATACTAATTTTACAGAATTGCTGTTTACTCTACAAATAGATGGTCTGCTATTTGAGAAGGTTATGGAAAATTCAGGTGCCTTGAGGCCCCTTGAGATTTTGTAGCCTGGTCCACTTCCTCATCTCTCTGAATTATGATGCAATATGATAGCTCCTAACCTGCTGCCATGCTTTCCCCATCACCATGAATGCATACCCTCTAGAAATGCAGGTTGTTTTATCACAGTGACAATAAAGGAAATTAGAACAGATAGAATCTTAACATAGTTTGAATTTGTGAGCTACCATGTGGTTGCAGAACTCAGGACCTCTGATAGAATAGTCAGTGCTCTTAACCTCTGAGCTATCTCTCCAGCTCCCAAAGCTTAGATTTGTATTTCTCTAAAAGCTAAGGGGAGTGAGCATTTTTATTTCAAATATTTAGTGGTCATTTGCACTTTCATTTTAAATTCTTTTTTTCATTTTTGTGTGTATGTGGTTTGCATATTTTTAGTGGAAGGATGCATGTATTCATATGTGCGTGTGCCACATGCTTAAGTGTGGAAGCCCAAAGGTGACATTGGTAATGGGTTTTCTGTATTACAATAATAGGTTTCTCCTCCAATGTATTAAGACAGATCAAGCCAAATTGAAAAAGTAAAAGAACAGGTTTATTTCAGCAAAGCAACTCCTAGGTGAGTTCTCCAGTCCCAGAGATCGAGGCAGGATCAGTCATACACCAAATACAGGAGCTAAAGCAGGGAGGTTATATAGCCTATAGGCAAAGGCTGATGATGTGTCCTAAGTTAGGTTTGTGCCCAAATATGGTCAAAAATTGAATGCTTTAGTTGGCACAACTTTGGGAGAGGAGCTGCCACAGCCACCAAGAATACAGAACTTGGCTTTTTGGAGATTCTCTAAGAGGGTTGGGTATGAAGAAAGAGATTGGGCTTCACAGATGGTGGGTGCAGGAGCAAGTTGGAGATGACCACTACCATGTTCATAGAGTCAGAATTTCTCACTAAACTTTGAGTTCACTGATATGGTTGGTTTCTCTGGCCAACTTGCTCTGGGGATTTGCTGTCCCTGCCTTCCAAGGCTGGGGCAACTAGCAGGACACCAAGCTTAGCAGCATTTACTGGGGTTCTAGGAATTTGAGATTTAGCCCTCACACTTACATAGCAAATACGTTAATCACTGATCTGAAAGGAAAGGCTTTCAGTTTTTCTCTATTTAGTATATTGTTAGCAATAAGCTTATTGTATGTGGCCTCTATTGATTTTGAGATATGTTCCTTCTATTTCTAGTTTCTCCAAAGATTTCATCATGAAGAGATTTCATCTATTGGCATAGTCATATGATTTCCATCATATTGTCTTTATATAATATTACATTTATAGATTCAAAACATGATTATATCCATGGGATAAGACCATTTTGGTCATGAGTTATGATTTAACATGTTCCATTGTTTTCTTGAAAACTTTGCATTTATGCTTACTGAGGATTTTTTTTCCATAATTTTTGATGTTTTGTCCCTAGCCAGTTTTAGCATCAACGTAATGCTCATGCAATATGTCTGATAGTGTTTCTTGCCTCCCTATACTTTATTGACCAGTTTAAAGCACATTGATGTTACCTCTCCTTTAAGAGGTTGGTAGAATTCAGTAGTAAGATGGACAGTAGTGGGGCATGCCTTTAATCCTAGCACTCAGGATTCAAGGTCAACCTGGTCTACAGAGCTAGTTCCCAGACAGGCAGAGCTATGCAGAGAAGCCATGATTGAGGGGGAGGGAGGAACAGGAGGAGGAGGAGTTGAGAGAATTCAGCAGTAAATCTATATAGTGATGTCTTTGCTAAAAAGACTACCACTGCTATGACCTTGTTGCTTGCTCTGGATCTGCTTACATTGCTTGGGTTCTCTCCATTTATTTTTGGCAGGTCATGCATGTCAAAGAATTTGTTTGTTTCTAGTTTTCTAAAATTTTGAAATATAAGTTTTCAAACTACGGATCTCATTAGAATATGTTGTTACACTCCCTTTCAATTCCAGCTTTATGACTCTATGTTCAGATTCCAAGTGCTACTCTTGCTGTGATGTCTGCTTCACCCTGCTGCAGTCTGACGGACTACAGTGAGCTCTTTTGATTCGATTTGTTAGGATATTCTGTAGGTCTGTTTTTAAATTACATGTGTTTACTTATTCTTATGTGTGTAGGCATCAGTATGCTACATATGTCTTGAAAAAGTCAGATAACAGCTGAAAGGAATTATCACACACACACACACACACACACACACACACAAAACCTGGAGGGAAAGAACCTGTGTTTTATTAAATATATACAAATGAGTCCATAGAAAATGAGTGAAACATAAATGTAAGTGGATCATATTATGATCAATGTCTTGATTTTGATACTGTATTATTATGCTGTTACCATGGGACAACCTAGATTAATAAAATTTGGCCAAGCATAGTGGTGCACACCTTTAATCCCAGCATTCAGGAGGCAAAGTCAGGCAGATCTCAAGGCCAGCTTGGTCTACAAAGCAAGTTCCAGGACAGCTAGGGATGCTATACAGAGAAACCGTGTTTTGGAAAAAAAAAAAAAAAAAAGAAAGAAAGAAAGAAGGAAGGAAGAAAACATAAAATTTGTTAAAACTGCAGATGAACCTGCAATTGTTGCAGCACAAAAAAGTTTAACTACTTAAAAGGGGAAAAGAGGTTATATTTTTCACCAAATCATTTTTTATGGGAAGGGAGAAGGGAAAAGGGAAAGAATACAGCTTTCTCCTTATCGGTTATTATGTATTACAGTCCCATGCTCATATGGACACACACACACACACACACACACACACACACACACACACATCACAGACTTTCTTAGATAAATTGAAATAGGAAGAGAATCTAAGAGTTGTTCATCTGGCCATAACTAATAAGGTAATAAAGGGAATGACAGATGAACTGGAGCAGAAACTCTTTGCCTGCCTCATAAAGCCTTCCTGATCCAGCCTTTTCTTAGGGGACCCCTGGTGACAAGGAACGATTAGTGTGCTATGAGATGTGTGATGTTACAGTTGAGCAGCGCCATGCACGGCTGTGAGGCAGCCTTTGTGCAGTCTGGACAAAGTGATGTGTTCTGGCTCTATTCCCTTTTGTCTCTTGCCTCTAATGGAGGTTGTTCTGAGTAGGCAGCAGGCCATGAGTTGAATGTATAATCACCATGGGAATGGAGGCTACAATCAATCCCTGGGAATGTATCCTAGGGCCTTCACATACCTATTGTCAAAGTACCTCTTGCATACCTTTCTGATTCTAAGTGGTTACATTTGAGTGAGTGTGTATGTGTTCCCCAGTCTACACGGGCAGATTTGTCCTTGAGTGTCACAGTTTACACAGACAACATCTCATTATCCATGCTTCTGCTTTGTACCTATTATCTAGGAATCAACTGTAATAAAGTACAATGGAAGGAAAAAACAATATCTGAAAAACTCCAACCTACCTCAAGCCACCAGATGTCCTCCAAGGTCCACGGCTAGTGAATCTGATTTTCTGTCTTTATCTTGTGTAAGGCCTTTTCTGTGCCCAGTGCTCTTTCTGGGGTACATGAATTGACTCCTCTCTCCTTTTGTTATCCAGTTGGTATTTTATGATTTTTGCTGGATTATCATGTACGAGAGCTTCTGCCTCCAACTTCCAGTCACTTCACACACTCTCCAGAAGATTCTGGAGGCAGCTGTGCTGCTCTCGAGATGGAGATATGTAGTGGAGAGCAGGTACCATCGGCTTTGACCTAGGGGCAAGACTTCTTGGCTGGCATCGATCTGGGGTTCACCTATGACCACCGAGGCTGTAGAATTAGGGGCGTGGTTGAAGGGCAGCTTAAGATGGAGGTGCAGAAGCCCCTTCTCTTTCCTGTTCACTCTTGGATGGAGGACCTGGCCTGCTGAGCTTCAGTCACGAGGACCAGTGCAGCCTTCCAGGAACTACACAACTGTTAATCTCTCGTATCAGGGAGTCTCCCCTTAGCACCCCCTAAATAAAATATACCCTTCATCAATTGCTAGTGACTTGCAATAATAACTGGCTCCAGATGACTCAGCACTTAAGGGCACTAGTTGCTCTTCCAAAGGTCCTGAGTTTGGTTCCCAGCAACCACAGAGGTAGGAAGATCTGAAGTTGAAGATCATTCTAAGCTACATAGCTCTTCCCAATCTGAGATACATGAGGCTTTATCTCAAAAACAAATAAATAAAAATAAAAGATTCTTACAAAAGAACTCGTTGAGGTCTATCCAGTCTGCTATAAGAACCTTGCCTCAAAAAGAAAATGGGGTAGAGGAGATGGTCAGTGGGTAAGGTATGTGCCATGCAAGCATGAGGACCTGAGTTCAGATCCCGTGTACCTGTGGAAAAACTGGATATGGTGTACACAGTTATAAGGGCTTACTGTCTTGCTCTCCTAGTATACATGTATGGATGTATGTATATGGCTAAGCACTGCAGATATGGCTGCTGCTACCTGCTAACATGACGAGACCTGGTTTGTTGAAAGATTCCTGAAGCATCTTCTCAGAGGAAAGCCTGAACCAACTGATATGGGGAACAGCTTTGGCCCCTTTCCTCAGAGTGGAACACATGGGCAGTTCAAGGTTCAAAAGTTGTGGTAGAATTCAGCAAAGCCTAGAGTTCTTCGGAAAGTATGTGTTTATCAGGACTCTACCTCTGCTTGATCTTGCCACCATTATTTTCCTCTCCTATGAACATTCCTTCACTAGATCACTTTTCAAAAACAGAAGTCTTCTTATCTGTTTATGGGTTCATGCATTTTCTCTCTCTTCCCTATCAGCCATGAACACTAGGCGTAGCACACATAGGTGCTCACAAACTATGGGATGAACAAGTGGGTGTGGAATATGAGGCCTTTTGTCAGGATGCATATATCTGGTAGTGAATGTAAGGCTTATATTTTCTCATGGATCATGACTTTTTTGAGGCTTCAGTGGGTCTCAGAGCCCTGGCTGAAGCTGAATCTTCTCGTAATCCCAACTTTCCTGCCACCTGCTCCTGGCCATGAGCATCAGGGTAAGTGTCTTCTCTCTTAGAAAACAAAAAATTTCTCTGCACTACAATGATACCCAATAAATTAATGTGTCTGTGTCTATACCAGGCACAGTCATTGTTTTGGTTGCTATGGCTCTGAGTCTCAATGACATATAAGATCTATACTCCAGTGACACTTAGAGCCCGCTGGAGAGCAAGGTGAGATAGGGAACAGAGTGTGATGGGAAGAAGAGTAAGGAGCATGGTGAGTCAGGGCTGTAACTCTGTCACTCAGGCCAAAGCATAAAGACTACTGTCAGAAGAAGTTTCTGGCCTAGATTTGAGGTTCAGACTCGCTCACAGCCCTGCTGCCACTTTGCCCCAATTAATCACATAAAGGCTTCTATTAATTTTATGCTGATTGACGTATGGCTCAGACATATTGCTAGCTAGCTCTTTCATCTTAACTCAATCTATTTCCATTAATATGTTTAGCCATGTGTTATATTAGGTTTCTGGTCCAGTCTTTTGGGCCTAGCCTCAAGGTTTGGACCTACAGTCTCACAGAAACACGCAGACCCTTACATTAATTTTATGCTGATCAGCCTAGGGCCCAGGCATATAACTTGCTAACTCTTCACCCTTAAACCAGCCCATCTTTCTTATCTTGTTCAGTCAGGCAGCTCGATACCTTTTCTTAGAGCAGCATTTCAGCTTCTTTCTTCTGCATCCGCTGCTGTCTCCTCATCATGTCTCTGTGGTATCCCTGTGGCATCTCTGCCCTGTTCTGAGATATTCCCAGAGTTTTCTTAGTCTGATAGCCCCTCCCACATTTCCTGTCTGCCTTTAGCCAATCAGCATTTTTATTAAACCAGTAGGCGGGACAATTATTTACAGTGTAACAGAGCCCAATCCCACAACAGAATGCTGTGAATTCCAGACAAGTCTGAGCTACATAATTAGACCCCAAATCAAAGAAAGTAAATAAAACTCAGGGCTATGGGAGATGGCTGTGTGAATAACAGTGTCCCAGCACTCTGAAGGTGAGACAGGATTAGAGGCAGCAAGTTGGAAGGCAAGAACTGACAGTTGTCTTCTGACCATAGTAGCATGCATACCATGACATGTCCATGTCCTCCCCCACATACACAGCACCCCACTTTCCAAGCCCAGAAGGACGGGATGCAGGCATTCTCTGTTAGAGCAGCATGGAAAGACTCTTACCTAAGCCTCATTTGAATTCAATGGCACATAATTATGGGCCGGTATGTAGCAATATAATAATATTACAATAATAGTTCTTTTTGTGTGTTTCTACTGGAAGCATGTAGGAAATCAGGCTTCATTGTTTCCTGAGAGGGGAGGAGAAACACCAATGAAGAAAGCAGAAAAGCTGAGGGTCGGGCCAGGAGGCTCTTGCCCAAGGTACAAAAATCAAGAGTCTGAACTATAAATGTAGTCAGTGGCTTTCTAGATCAAAAACACATTTCTTTTTCTTGCATTATGTTTATTTTTTTCCTAAGGTACCAGCTTGATCTGATTATCTTCTACTAAAAATTTTAAGTGGGCTTTTTTGTTTGTTTGTTTTGTTTTGTTTTTCAAGACAGGGTTTCTTCGTGTAACGGTTCTGGCTGTTCTTGGTTAACCAAGCTGGCCTTGAACTCACAGAGATCCACCAATCTCTGCCACCTCAGCGCTGGGATTAAAGGCTTGCTCCATCTCACCCAGACCTTAAGTAGACTTTTAAATACACAAATGTAAAGAATGAATAAATGTCATGAGTAAATATAAACCTTAAAATTCTGTTAGCCTTATGAGCCACCAGTAGTAAATCACTGGTATTTTGTTGAATGTTTTATAATGTGTACATTGGTCTATGTAGCACATTGATATAACACACTGATCTTCCATAAGCAAAATAAAATTAATTTCAAAGTTTTGTTTCATTTTGCCTTTAAAAATATGTATTAATTTATTATTTTGTGGACATGTATGCCATGGCATGTGGTCAGCTCACACTTTGTAGAAATCTCTTCTTCCACTATGTAGGGGTGATGGGTGTCAAAATCAGATTTAAGGACAAGCATCTTTATCCACTGAGCCATATTGCCAAACTTATTTTGGTTTGGGTTGGTAGATGACCTAATAAATCAGGGCTCATGAACTTGAAAGTCTGCTTTTTTGTGGGGGCAAAGTCATATGGGTATCTATTTTCTTTTTACTAGCAACAGAAACTATGCCTTCTTGTTCTAACACATTTATAGACATCATTTCTGTTTCTTCATGTACATCCTTTATCTGTATGTAAGTGAGACAGTTAATAAGTGCTTGCTCATAGTCATATAGTTGCTACAAGTCAACATAAAGCAATGATTCTAAATTCAGTGATGTTTTACAGCCTTTTGGTCAGTAACAGAGCCATAGTGGGTTGGAGGTTTGTCCTGAGGCAGATGGTCCCTCCTCTCAAAGCCACAGGTGATGGGTACAGAAGATGTAGGGTGGATAGAATCCATGGCCCTCAAGAAGAAAGGTTGGTTAACCACGCACTTTGTCCTGAAAGTAGCAGAAGCGTCTTCCAAAACCATAACTAAGCTAATTGAGAATTTTTTTTTTTATGTTTTTGATTTTGAGACAGGGTCCTGCTCTGTGGATCAGGCTGTCCCCCTGCTCCTTCTCTCTGGAATCTGGGGTCACAGATGTATGACACCATACCCCGAGAGAAAGTGTTTCTTGAAAAAAATCTCTTCTACAAAAGTGTCAAAATGAATTTATAGTATGTGAATCCTAGTAACTTAAAAAAAATTAAAAGCATTAAGAAGTATTCCTAAGGAATTTCCCTTTGTGTCTATTTATAACAAACAAGTAGATTTCCTGCCTGTTCAGCTGTTCTGGGTTGATCTCCTGCCAGCACCCTCATTTGTGTGTCCTTTCTGAACCATTCTAAATCTTGGTACATAGTTTCCCAAATGCACTTTAGTATACAACAAAGCTAGCTAGCTACACAGGCAGTCAAGCCCCGACTGATCCCGAAGCTTGTAACAATAGTAACAAAGACTTTGGAAAGACAAAACATTGCCCTTATTCCACTCTGACTATTGTGCCACTAGGCGCATCTGGAATCTGGCCTGGAATGTTTAATAAAAATGCACTATAGGGCTTAAGAGTGCTTCAGTGCCTCTGGGTAGAGGTTCTTTTCACCCAATGAAACAGCAGATAGGAACTGAAAAGACAGCCAAGCCGCAAGACAGGACAGGGTCTGTGTGAACTGAGCAGTACTCTGCTTTCCACATTCTTTACAATGTACTCAGTGTTTCTGGTGCATGCCTCTCCTGAAGTTCATTAGTGGACTGTGGATTACATTTTTTTATAGCCATAGGTTGTCTTCCAACCAATTAAATTGAAAATAGCTGTGTGTATATATAGTGTTGTGGCTATTGCTGTTATTTCCTCTTACTCCATGATTAATCAAAAGGCCCCACCCTAAAGAGTCTTGAGGGCATTGAGATTGATCCTTTTATAATTTTGAATTGTAAGAAAATCTATTTAAAGAGAGACCTAATGTCTACAGATTGTTGTGAGGCTCAGTAGCACAGTTTCTGCTCTTAAAACTGGTGCCTGGGATTTCCTTCAGGGAAGAGCACACTGAGATAAGCTGACCTTTCTCTGGCATAAAAACAAGGCTTGAGTGGTTCATGAAATCCTTTCCACACATTAAAAATGAAGGAATGGAGGAAATGTGGAACAAAATGACTCATTTAATTGCAGCACATAAATAGAACTTCCTTTGGGGGAAATATACACTGTGTAAGTGTGTGTGTGTGTGTGTGTGTGTGTGTGTGTGTGTGTACATATGTGTGTGCATGTGTATGTATGCAAGCACACACATACAGAGAATGTAAGTGCCGGGGTTTTTTTTGTTTTTTTTTTAAGCAGTATTCATGGCAGGTGTGGTGACGCATGCCTATAAGCCCAGCACTAGAGGCAAAGGCAGGAGGACTACCAGCCTTCAGATCAAGACCACCCTCGCCTACATAGTGAGTTCAAGGCCAGCATGGAGCAAGACTGTATCTCAAAACCTTCAAAATAATCAGCCAACAAGCAAAATACTTATGTTGGATTAGATTTAGCAGCACATAATTTGTCTTAGGCAATTTGTTTGAATCTTATATATCTATTTTTTTAAATAAGTATTTCATTTGGGGGCTGGAGAGATGGTTCCATGGTTAAGAGTATTGATTGCTCTTCCAGAGGACCCAGGTTTGATTGCCAGCACCCATATATGTCCAGTTCCAGGAGATCTAACACTTTCCTCTGCTCACCAAGGACATCAGGCACACTCATGGTGCACAGACATACATGCAGGCAAAACACTGATACATATAAAGTAAAAAAAAAAAACATGTCCTTTGTGATCACACTGATATAACACCCCATTTTACTGAAAATGTTTTAGTACTTGCTACTGTGCAAAATTACCATAGAATGAGTAATTTATTTATTACAATTTATTTTCATTTTATGTGCACTGGTGTTTTGCCTGCATGTATGTCTGTATAAGGATGTGAGGTCCTCTGGAACTGGAATTACAGACACTTGTGAGCTGCCATGTGTGTACTGGGAATTGAACCGGGGTCCCCTGAAAAGTAGTCAGTGCTCTTAATCACTGAACCATCTCTCCAGCCCCTAGACTGGGTAATTTAAACAAGCATGTCTTCTTTCTTTCCTTCCTCCTTTCTTTCTTTTTTCCTCCCTCCCTCCCTCCTGCTCCCTCCCTCCCCGTGCCTCTTATTTTTGACACTGGATCTCTCTACAACATAGCCCTGACTGTCCTGGAACTCACTATGTAGACCAGACTGGCCTCAAACTCACAGAGATTCACCTGCCTTTGTCTCCCGAGTGCCAAGATTAAAGGCATGTGCCACCACACCTGGTCCCATTTTTTATTTAATTAGGTAATTAGTTTTTTGTTTTCTTTTGTTTTGTTTGAGACAGGGTTTCTCTGTGTAGCTTTGGAGCCTGTCCTGGAAGTTGCTCTGTAGACCAGGCTGGCTTTGAGATCCACCTGGCTCTGCCTAGTGCTAGGACTAAAGGCATGCACCACCACTGCCTGACTCTTATTTCTTTTCTTCTCTTTTCTTTCTTTCTTTCCTTCCTTCCTTTTTTTTTCTTTCTGGCTGTCCTGATGCTGTACTCCTGTCTAGAAGACCCCGAAGACCACCACAGAGTTGGAGTTGCTGCAAAATGCATGAACCCAGGTCTGAGCACCGAGGGGAGGAGGGGCTAGAGAGACGGCTCAGAGGTTAAGAGCACTGACTGTTCTTCCAGAGGTCCAGACTGCTGAGTTTGATTCCCAGCAACCACATGGTGGCTCATAACCATCTGTGATGACATCTGGTGCCCTCTTCTGTATACTGTATACATAATAAATAAATCTTTAAAAAAAGAAAGAAAGAAAGAAAGAAAAGAAAACCCTATGTAAGTGTGGTGTTGCACATCTTGGCATTCCAGGATTGGGCAAAGTGGTAACAGGTTACAGTAGCCATTGGCTGAACTTTCTGGCGTGAACCTAACTTTTTTTTAATATTTATTTTTATTTTATGTGAATTGGTGTTTTGCCTGCGAGTATAACTGTGTAAGGATGTCAGATCTTGGAATTACAGACAGTTGTTAGCTGCCACGTGGATGCTGGAAATTGAACTCAGGTCCTCCTGAAGAACAGCCAGTGCTCTTAACAGCTGAACCATCTCTCCAGCCCGTGAACCTAACTTTTGAATCTATTACCTGTCAGGTGCACTCCCAGACCTGGGTCTAGCACTCAGGTACCAAAGGTTCTCTGAAAAAAAGTTTTGTAAGGATAAACCCATGATGTCCTTACACTGGAACTCGCTTTGGAGACCAGACCAGAGATCTGCCAACCTCTGCCTTCTTTGTTGATTTTACATCATGGGGTCCCACTTATTTTCCGGTTCCCTCACTTCTGTCCTCTGCCCTTTCAAGCTCCCCCAGGACAAAACAAAATTTAAAAGTAAAAAAACGAACAAACAAAAATCTCATCATGGAAGCTGTAGAGTGGCGCTCAACGCCTCGAGGCCTCTAGTTTCTGCTACACCATCCATTCTGGGCCCTCACTGGGTTCCTCTTGAAATTCTTGTTGCCTCACGTGCTGGAGATCCTGTGGCTTTGAGCTGTTTAACTCACTAGCTTTCCCTCATTTTCACCGCCAGGGGGAGCTCTCCAGCACTACCTAGGCTAGCTCACCCAATGCAGCAGGCAGTAAGGGCCAGCTCTATTGTTTTGTCCAGGCAGGATGCAGCACACCCCCACCCCCCACCCCACCCCCCGCTCTCTCCATCGCTGCAGTTGTTGAGGGGCAGGGGCACTGTCCTACTCTCATATCTACAGGACCAGCTCACCTGTCCCCAGGTGAGGTGCAGGGATTACTTTCCAGTGTGCTGCAGCTGCTGAGGGTCAGGGCCAGCTCTTCTGCACTCGTGACTCTGGGTGGGCGTTCCTGACTGTTGCAGGAGGCAATGGGGAGAAGGCAGGGGCATCTTTTCCTCTCCATCCCACTACATGGCAGACTGGGATGGGGTGAGGGGGAATCAGCTGTTCTGCTTTTATGCCCTCCAAACCAGCTCACTCATGCTCCTGTGCTGCCCAGGCAAGCTGCAGTACCTTCTATCTTGAGTGTTGCTGATAGTGGGGGCAGTGCCAGTTCCCCCAGTCTCATGACCTCAGGCCCACGTGCTGAAGCCAACGAGAGGCAGGAGCAGCTCTCCTACACTTGTGATCCCGGAACCAGCTCTTCCCACCTGGAGTAGGTGGCAAGGGATGAGAGGTACGGGGGCATCTCATTGCAGTCACTGCATGACAGACAGAGGGACTAGCCAGCTCTCCCACTCTCATGCCTACAGGACCAGCTCACCTTCTGTGCTGCTCAGGCGAGGTGCAGGGCCCGCTCTCCTGAGTGCTAATGTTGGTGAGGGGCAGGACCAGTTCTGTCTAGTGCTGCAGCAAGTGAGAGGTAGAACCAACTCTGATCAGACCTCTCCTTGCTGCTTTCGGTGGTAACAGGAGCCACTACCTCAACACAGACTGTGGCTGTGGCAGTGCCACGGACACAGACATGATCCCTGACAGCTGTCCAACCCCAGATGACACCATGGCCCCCCAGGTAGCAGTGTAGGTCACTCCATCTGTATGGTCCAACAGAGGCTCAACATGGCTTCGGACACTAACCTGGCCTAGGTAATGGCTCAGACCCTGGACATCTTCATGGCCTTCAATATCAACAGAAACCTCAGATATCAATGCACACTGTGGGTGCAGCAGGGCCATGAACCCAGACAAGACCCCAGCTACAGCCCAGGCCCATATGATACCATGGGCCCTGAGTGGCAGTAATGTCACTCAGGTCTGTAGAGGCCTGGCAGCAGCACAGCCCATGAACACCAACATGGCCTAAGGTGTTGGCCCAGAATGCTGGCCTCTGCAGAGCCTTCCATAGCAACAGGGGACATAGATATCAATTCAGAGCCCAGCCACAGCAGGGTCATGGACCCAGACATGTCCCCTGGCAGTAGTACAGCTGCCAGAAGTCACCATGGTCCCCAGTGGCAGCATCAGCCTCTAATATTGGCATAGCCCCTGTGGGGACACATTCCTCAGACAAGAACTTGGTCACAGGTAGTGGCCTAGACTCCAGGTATCTGCATGGCCCTTGGTGGTAACAGGAGCAACAGACATCAACACTGACCCCCATGGCTACATCAGGGCCACTGGAGCAAGACATGGCCTCAGCAGCAGCCCAGGCCTGTACATAACCATGCGCCCAGGCAGCAAGCAGGCCATCTATGTCTATTTCTCACAGCCCTTGCCCCTTTAGATCTGCTTCTTTCCCCAGCACACTGAATCATTCTGCCCCTGCCCATTTCTTCACCCTGTACTCATCATCATAATGGTGCTCAACTGCCCAGCGCCAGAGGCCAGACTTGATTTTGCCCTCCTGTGCCCAGGAGGCCTGGGGGCGAGGTGCTGCAGCTGTCCAAGCAGCTCGTGCATGGTCGGTTCTGCTCTCCACAGGCCAAGAGGCCCGGGGGAGAAATATGTTCTTAACTGAAGTAGAATTACATTCTTTTCCCACCTCCCTTCCTCCCTCCAGCTCCTCCCTTGGATCCCTCCTAAGACTCCTCATTCTCAAGTTGAAAGTTTCTTTTGAGAGAGACTAATTTTTGTCTTCCAGCAGTCATTAGTTGTCTGTAACTGTTTATCTAGGTGTGGGACCCCACAAAAATCTCCCTTTGTGTGTTAACATGTCCATTGATGCTGCTATTAGATCGTAAGAGCAGGAATATCGGGGAGTCTGCTCTTACCTAGAAATGACCTCACAAACATTTATTTCCTCTAGGGCTAGAGGCTGATAAGGGCTCATACTCTGCACTGTAGACAGTTACGAAGACCATCTCAATGGGAATTAGAATTTCAACCGGGGACACAAACATCCAGTGTACATAATCATTACACAACTGATGCAGCCATCTGCAGCTTCTCATGACAACTTTCTCTTTCAGTTCTCACAACACAGTCATCTAAGAATGAGGCTAATAAAGGCTGAACATTATTAATCCCCCAAGTCCTAAATCTCAAATACCCTGAAATCTGAACATTTTTTAGTTTCAGTATGACACGGCAAATTGAAAATTCCACATCTGACTTCAGGTGAGCAGTCATAGTTGTTAGGATTTTGTGCATATTTTGGTATAGTTCGCATGTACCCATTTATCTGGCGGCAGATTCTTATGGATGCACATGGAATGAGGAACGCGGAAGAAGGCAGCGGTGGATAGCAGGAGACTCTTCACAGCTGTTTCTATGTAGAAAAGAGCTTTCTTGTCAGATGCGTATGGTTATGATTAACAGAGAGGTTATGATTATAATAGCAGAGAAGGCAGAAAGAAAGAGAAAGGGAGGGGGAAGAAGACGGAAAAAAGAGAGAGAAACGAGAGCTCCCGAGAGAGATGCATGTGGGAACCTTGCTTTAAATGGGGCCTGACGTCAGAGCCCACAGACTAACAATAGTCGAAACACTCTGCTAAAAAGTCTTTGTGATGGTTGGTTAGTCTCACTGACTTGATTGGATGGACACCTCTGTGCACAGCTCATCAGGCCTTAATGTCTCTAATCTAATCAATGCATTAAATCCCTTGATGGATTCATAGTTTAATGACACTACTGGGAGATGATAGAAGGCTGGTGTGGGTCCCCATTGGAGGAGGCATGTCCTCGAGTGTATAATGTCCTAATTAACCCCTTTCTGTCTTCTCTCTGGGTCCTGTCTGCAGGATGATACTGCTTGGACTCTGCCATGCCCTCTTCCCCTGTTATGGACTCATACCTCTGAATTCCTCCCTTAAACTGTTTTCACTGATTTGTCATGGTGACAATAAAAGTAGCTAACACATCTATACATAACTTTAGGCTGTACCGTAACGTATACATGAAGCATACATGGCTTCCTCGGGGTCTCCATAAGATATCTCATTGTGTCCCTGCATAGATTCAAATTCTACAAAACTCTGGAATCAAAAAGACTTCTACTTGTAAACATTTTTTTATTCCCCAAAGGTAAAAATAATAGAGCTTTGTTTTATGAGTGAGTTTGGATTTATGAGGGAATGAGAATCTCCGAAACCCTGACAGGACGGAAGCAGCAAAGGCTGCAGGGAGCGAGGTTGAGCAGTTTGTCTCTGAGTGCCAGTGGGAGCTGGCAGAGAAGCATCTGGTGAGATGCCACTGTGACTCAGCTCTCTGGAGCATGTTGGGAAGTCTATTTACTGTTTATGGACCTGGCCATAAAAGCTTCACTTCCCTTCCCCGAGGCGTCAATGCACAGCCATGCTCTTCCTGTTGGCTCAGCTCTCTGCTTTCTGTAGAAGGTAAAATCAGCTCAGCACTTACTGTCTCACAGGCAACTTTTCTCCATAATTTTGCTACTACCACTATAGTAAAGCAAATCAGAACAGACTTTAAAAACAGACATGGTGAACTGCCTAGGAAAGAATTAAATTAACCTTTGACTTACCCTCTCTGCCATCTACTCTGCGTCAGGCACCAGGAAGCTTGCTTTCTTGGTTCCTTGCTCCTCAGTCTTGATAAGCTTTTGACCAACTCCAAATCTAATGGCAGCAGTTGGTGGTTTCATTGATCTGCCGAAGTCCCACTAGGCCTGCATTTTTTGGTTGTGAGCCTAACCTTTAACATCTGAGCAATCTCTCCAGCCCAAGACCAGCTTTTTTTTTTTTAGTCCTGCTATCATAGGCAGCACAGGCAGCCCCTCAACCAGAGGCTGGTATATAATAAATTAATAAATTCAATAAATGTTGCTCATTATTTTTACTATTATTTTTTCCATGTTGATGTTTGGTAAATATATTACTACTTGCAAATTTATCTATGTACTTTTTTTCTTTGTTTTTCAAAACAGGGTTTCTCTCTGTAGTCCTGGCTGTCCTGAAACTTGTCTTGTAGACTAGACTGGCTTTGAAATTACAGAGATCCTCCTGCCTCTGCCTCCTGAGTGCTGAGATTAAAGGCATGTACCACCACTTGGCTCACAAAATTATTTTCAAACTACAAGTACAATCAGCATTGAGGTACTAGCAGTGCTTATCTCAGTATGTGGGATACATGGTGATTATATATGTCAATGTGGTTTTTTTTAAGTTTCTAGAGTAAAGATATTATCTCGTCATATATGCTGTTCTTGTCTGCTGCAGTATCTTTTCATCAGTACTGCCAGCCCACAAATAACAATGCTTAGACTTTTTAATTAATTAGGAAAGCTTGGCCTATAGCTTAGGCATGTCCCACTTAGCCATTTCCTTTAATCTATGTTCTATTACGTGGCTTGTTACCTTATCTCTCTGTACTGCTCATGCTGCTTCCTCTGCATCTGGCTGGTGACTGCACCTTGTTCCCAAAGTTCTCTCTCTGCCCTAAAGCCCCACCTCAACCCCTGCCTAGCTACTAGCCATTCACCTTTTTATTACACCAGTCACATCAATTTTTACACAGTGTACAAATATCTCACAATTTTCAAATGCTTTCTTTCCTGTTTGAGTTATTGCCATCAAGTGGGAATAAGAATTACAAAAACAATACCTGTCTATTGTTAACATCTGTCTCAGTGTGGCCGAAATGGCTAAACGAGACAATACTCAGGAAGGAACTGTTCAGCTCACGGTTTCAGGGGTTTCATTTCATCATGGTAGAAAAGGAAAGGCAGAGCACACAAGTTCTTCATGGTGGCCCAGAGCAAGAGGTGCTCAGGATGACACATAGCTGCCCAGAACATGCTCCAGGGTTCTGTTTGTTCCTGCTGAACTCCTAAAGTATCCACAGCTTCCCAAATAGTGCCATTAGCTGGGACTAAGCATTTCGTGTAATGAATTCAACATAATTAAACACTGAACTCTCCAGCTCCTCTAAGTAGTCTTTAGGAGATATACTTTCTTCACTGAATTATCGTAATACTCTTCAAGAGAATCCTTATGAGTTTTATTATTTATTAGTCCCGTTTCACAAATGAATGTAAATTTAATATCCCCCAAAAGTAATTATAGCTCTTGCCCCTGTGAGGACCATTTCATATTCAAACCATAACATGGTCCTTAAAAGCTTTCTGCATGCTCCATCAGGAAGAAGGATGGGTGAGCCCAATGAATTGCTGGGTTGAGTTGGATTTTTACTTCAAGATTGGTGTTGACAAAACAGTCCCAGCTCTGCTGCTTCTTCCCATTGGCACACGGGAAGCTGACAGCTGTGTGTTCTGAAAACTGCCAGAATAGTAACACTATTCTACAGTCTAGACTGAACCTTTGCCTTCAGTGAGCTGTTTAATGCAAGGAGCAATTGAACTCCCAGTTCTGTCATATGGGAACATTCCAGATTAATTTAAAAGCTCCACAGAAGCAATAAATGGCCCTCACCCCAAAGTACTTTGATTTATACTTATAACCTTTATTACCATTTACAGGATCAACAGATCAAAGGTTAGTCAGATTTTATACACCTTAACATGACCTTCAATTAAAGGCTTTCAAAGGGTGGTTGTGCCCTCCTGACACTTCCACTGATAGGAATGAGCAGCATTTAGGAATTAGATTCTATAGCTGCATTAGGAGCTATTCAGAAAGATGTCAAGAGGAGGCTCAGTAAGGGACATGGGACACTGGTTAAGCCTAGTACAAGAAGATCTAACTAGAAGTAACTGGGATATCCCAATTGCTGAGGAACAAGTCTGGGAAGTCCAGAGAAGGCAGCAGATGGATTAGGGTGGTGGTGGCTCTGAGCTAGTGATGGGATCACATTACTGAACTGATGTCATGAACAAGATAGCAATAGCCCTAGACCTTCCTTGTTTCCTGGAGGTTGAGAGATTTGACAAGAGGACCACAAAGAGAAAGCCTTGATGCTGTGCAAGGCACAAAGACTCAGGAGGAGGGCAGGGGTCTGATTCTCAAAGGACAAGAAAGCCAACCATTCAGGTGGTTTTGTTGCTTGGAATGTGGTTCTCTTTCATAGTTTAGGGAAGACTCTAAAGTAATCTATAGGGCCACTATGTTAGAGTTTAGAGATAAAAACAACAGAGTATTTAACCTGTTAATCTCAGCTGCTGCCTAGAGGTGAAGATGAAGGAGAAGAGAGAAAGTCATGTCTTTGTTAGGGTCCAAGAGCACAGGCAGGTTCAGCAAGCAGAAGCACAGTAGAAGATGAGAAGCTTCAGAAAAGGAATGAAAATGTCCAGAGGATTATAGAAAAAGACAATTTATTAAGAAAGAGAAAACACTCAAGAATAGGAGTCAGCTGAGGGGTGGGGGGAAGTAACCGCCAAAGCAAAACCAATGACTCTGTGAGAGGGCGGAAGAGCTGGACAAGGGCCATAGCAGCCAGAGACTAGGCCTGAGCTTTGGTTTACTGGAGCTGAGCAAGCAGTTCTAACTCAAGGGCAACTAATCAGCAGGTGCCCCACAGCTACCAATAGCTCTTGCTTCCCTGCCTGCTGAAAAATCCCTAATCTCTAGAGCCACCTATGATCCTTCAACAACCTATAAACTTTTCGTTTAAACCCATCGATTAGCCCCCAGACTAATCTCTCCTTTCTGGAATTCCCCTGAGACCCCTTGCTTAAAAGGAGCCCGTGAGCTTTTCTCAAGTTATCATTTGGCACTTGATCAGTTGGTCTGACCCCAACATGTTGGTAATTTTTAATAAATGCTCTTGCTGATTGCATATGTGACTGAGGTCTTTAATGGAACTTCTCAAAGGCCCCAACAATAAAACATTTATATTTACAGAGCACTTACTGCTGTGTGATGAGGTTGATGATGGGGAGACATCAACAAACAACTATTCACCCCAGATATGGAACCAAAGACAGATTGAAGTAACATGCCACCAAGGCACAACTTAGTTAACCAATGAGCTTACTGGAGCTACTTACAGGTACATGTGTTGCACCAATGTTGTTTTTTTGCGTGATGCATGAATGGAATCTCAACACCGGGAATACCACTGCTAGAGTTCATTTTCAGGACAGCAGACAGGGATGTGGGGAGCGGAAGAAGGGGAGGGGGCTTGTGTGAGCACTTTCTTTAAGAGAGTAGGTGGACCCATGTTTGCATAGCCACACCCAGGGGCATAGTCACAACTCTGCTACATCTGAAGTAAATGCCGCCCTTGAGAATGCTTACAATATGAGCAAGGGCTTACTTATGGGAGCCTGGATAACTCAAAATGCTGAGAGCTGCTCCAGCATGGGTAATGAGTCATGAGAGCTGGAGCCTTGGGGCTCTGAATAACTCGCAGGCAGATCAAGAGGGGAGAGTTTTCCTTTTAGACATTTACTGCTTATATAACCTGAGAATGTGTGTGTGTGTGTGTGTGTGTGTGTGTGAGAGAGAGAGAGAGAGAGAGAGAGAGAGAGAGAGAGAGAGAGAGAGAGCACAAAGGATCCACAGCTGAGTAGGATTTTTAGCAAGAATTCTTCTCCAGTAGTCTACACAGTGTCTTCTAGAGTCATAAAAGCCATCCAGCAGGGAGGGAGCTACCAGTTCAGTTCCAGCCTGACTTCTACACCTACCTGCCCAGCCCATTTGTGTACTGGGGCTTTTCTCTCATGTTCTCTGTTTACTAGAGATGAGCAATGGCTTCCAATCTTCCATATGTTAATCTTTTTTTTTTAAACTTTATTTATTTATTTATTTATTTATTTATTTATTTATTTATTTATTTATTTGCCTTGGTGTTTGCCTGGAACTGGAACCACAGACAGGTGTGAGCTGCCATGTGGGTGCTGGGAATCGAACCCAGGTCCTCTGGAAGAGCAGACGGTGCTCTTAACCGTCTTATATTTTGTTTCTAATTCCTTTCTGTCTTTCTTATTTCCTAGCTGTCAAGGGGTAAACAGCTGTGTACAGGTCCACATCACCTTCATATTCTATGCACTGCTACAGGTCCACATCACCTTCATATTCTATGCACTGCTACAGGTCCACATCACCTTCATATTCTATGCTACAGACACAGCAATGGGGAAAGGCCACCATGAACTGAAGCTTCTGAGACTGCCAACCCACATACACTCTTCCTTTAGGTTGATTTTCTCATCTTGAAAAGCTGACCCAGGTAAAGTAGGTGTTATTATTATTCTATTTTATAAATGAAGAGAAAATAGCCCACAGTGAGCACTTTTACTGCTTTCTGTAAGTGAATATAGCAGGTCCTCACCAGCTTTTCCCTTAGGGGTAACACCATGCAAGCCACCTGTATCGAGGGCTAAAAAATAATGTTCTGGTTTGCTGTTTGTTGTGATGGTAGACACTATAACCAAAAACCACTTAGGGAGGAAAGGAATTATTTTTAGCTTAAACTTTCAGGACACAATCTACGTTTGAGAGAAATCGGGAACTCAAGCAAGAACTGAAGCAGAAGCCCTGGGAAATTCTGCCTACTGGGTCACTCTCTGGCTCTTGCTCAGCCATCTTTATCATGTAGCCCAGGCCCACCCGACTCTTCATGAGCTGAGTGCTCTTGAATCAATAATCCATCAAGACACTGTCGCACAGACATCAAGACACTCCACTCTTATTGAAGCAATTCTTAATAAAGTTCATTTTAATTAAGTCATCCCAAGTGATTCTAGGGACTTGACAATAAAAACTAATCAGGACAGCCAGGCAGTAGTGGCAAACACCTTTGATCCCAGCATTAAGGAGGCAGAGGATGGGGATCTCTATGAGTTTGAAGCAAGCATGGTCTACAAAGCAAGTTCCAGGCCAGCCAGATCTAAACAAAGAAACCCTACTATTATGTCCATATGGAAGGATCCCCAAAAGACCCCCCAAGGAGCCCAAATCTGTATGCAGAAATAAAGAGCCTGCCTTTATTACAACAAGCTTGAACTTGGATCCTCCATATGTGATGCAGAGGTATGACTGGAGAGTCATAGCCTGAGTAGGGTAGGTTTGGGTGAGGTTGGGGTGAGGGAATTTGGGAATTGAGGGTGTCTTGGTGAAAGGGGATAGGTGTGTGCTAGGCTCAAGGACATCTGGTAATCTTATCTAATGGTTGGGACATCAAGTACTTTTTTTTCCTTTTGTGATGCTGGCCGGTCCCTGGGTTGTGTCATCTTATTGTTTTTCCTGAAACTGGAGCTGGCTGCCAGTAAGCCTGCCTGGCAGCTGTGTGGTGAAGCTGTTCTGGGTCCCACACTTGTCTCAAAAACAACACCATCACCAATCAAGACAAACATTAACATTTTTTTTTATTCAAGGAAGAGGAAGCTTAATCTTCAGATTGTTAGTATAATATGTACTTATAAATCCACATTGTAAGTAGCTGTGCAATCTGTCGTTACCTTAAGAAATTATAAATATTCCTAGAGGGAAATTTTTCATATTTTTGCTATTTTGCTAACTCTGTGGATATGCTATAAATTATAATTATAAATGCCAGCCAGCAGTCATTGGAGCCTATTGTATAAAATTAGAATATTTAAGGAAAGACAAGGCGAGTAAGTGTAGCTCTGTGGTAAAATCCTCAGGACTTCAACAAACAAAAGTCAATAAAAAAGCAAATTATCAATACAAACTAGAATTCTGGCAGTAAAGTTTGAGGTCCAAGACTTCTGAGAAGCAAGAGATCTAGCCCCATTCTCTCTCCCAAAATAATATCACTGACTGTTCCTTTAGCCTATAATAAAAAATGAAGACAAAAAGGGAATGTATCCTCACTGTTTGCAGCTTCAGATTTAAGTAGATCAGAATCAAAATTGCCTGACTACCTAACCATAACTATGGTGGTTTAAAAGAAAATGACCCCCTTAAGGAAGAGTGGCATTTCTAGTGAAGAGAGTAAACTTAGCTCAAGAAACCCCATTTTGTATTCTAGTAGCCATAGGGATAAAATAAATTCAGTTTCACATTCCTGGCAGGGGCTTGCCCAATTCCAAGAAGGAATGAGCTAAGCGCTATCTAAGGACACCTGGATGATCCAATACTCAGGCAGTAAAAAATCCACCAGCCGCATCACCTAGGTGGGGTACAGGAATGCTAAACTGTAAAAAGTCCCAAAACATGAGTTCAACCACAGCACACCTGCGGCCTTGACCCCAAGTAACCCTGTGTTGTGGTCTTTGCGTATAAAGAGCTTGTGTAACTTGGGGTGCTCAGCTCTTCCCTGCACCACACCTGCCTGGCCTGTATCCCACTGACAATAATCCTTGCTGTTGCATTTTGGACATGTCTGTCTCTGGTGGTCTCTCTGGGTGATTGAGATTCAGGCATTACACGAGGAGGTGTGGTCTTGTTGGAGGAAGTGTCACTTGGAGATGGGTTTTGAGATCACTATGCTCAATCTGTGCCCAGTGTCAGTTGCTTCTGCTGCCTGTGGATCGAGATGTAGAATTCTCAGCTCCTTTTCAGGAACTTTGCCTGTGTGACACCAAGTTCCTCCAAGACAATGGGCTAAACCTCTGAAATTGTAAGTGAGCCCTAATTAAATGTTTTAAGAGCTGCCTTGGTCCTGGTGTCCCTTCACGGGAACAGAAAGCAAACTAAGACAATGATCATAATTATAACAGTGCTCCCTCCTTTGGTTGGCCCTGACCCCTTGTTCTTTACAAGGATCGTGTTACTCTCCTTTTGCCTATATTCTGACACTGAAGAGTGTCACCTAAATAGTTAGAATATTAACTGCTAAATAATCTTTTTAGGATTATAAAACCCAAAACACCTAGTGACCTTCAGATAACTTTAGAATACGCAATGTCATCCTTAGTAGTTAGTCCTCTGTAACAGAAAGTGCATAAATTGCATGTAAACTGCTGTGAGGGTTAAGTTTTATAAAAGCAGTGTGTCTGTCTAAAACAAAATACAGGCGCTAGCCACAAGAGCATGAAGTCCGTCATAACTGCCACAGAAGGAAAAGAAAACTGTGTCCTGGGTGATGAAGACCTCACTCAACATGCAGCCTTTGTATCCCCATCTTCTCCTTCCCTCTCAAAAGCCATGTATGCCTTTATGGTCCACATAATGGAGCTTTAAGGATAAATGATCACCCACCTTCCTGAGATGTCAGCCCTGAAAAAAACTCATTTTTTTCCTACAAACTTTCAGTCCCAAATATTGACTTTTAAGTGGTGAGTATCCTGGTCCTTAGTCTGGGAAAATGGACATGTTTCAGGGACATAAGAGAAATAAGTAGGAAAAGAGATTGTGATTGGGTTTTAAGGCCACCAGGCACGACTCTGGTCTAACAAAGGCAGCTCTATTGAACCCACGCAGTGAGGAAGAGTACACCAAAAGCAAGAAGGGAAGCACTTTCTGATGGTTTGGAAAGGCACCCAGAGGATGGCTTATGGGAAGGGGATCATATCTCTACACTGGTTGTTACTTTTACAGTGAGTTTAAAGGAAGTAGAGGTAAGCCAGAAGTTGGATGCTACCAGATTCAATACAAGAATTAGGAGTCCCTTGCAAGAGGCAGGAATCTTAAAATAGGTCAGAAGTGTACTGTAAAAGAAGTTAGCAGTCACGCAAAGAGCAGAGTGTCATGGCATTTCCCAGCTGCCACAGGGCTTCAGGGGAAACGGCTTCCTATGAACGTGGCAGTTGGCTTACCTCTTTTCTTCCTATTCCTTCCAGCTTGGTGAACAGTGAGGCTGCTTCTAATTTCCCTTCATTTAAATTTTTTTCCTTTGTATTAAGCTGATTTTTTCATCTCTTAGTTCTGGAAACATTCCTAAAAAGCAATGTTGAGAGAACCTCTTTGTCATTCAACTGACTCACCTTCAATCTGTGATATCTGAAGCTTGACTTTCATTTGGTCATTATTCGTAACTGCGATATTTACCCCACCCAAGACAATGTTTGTATCACAAACCAAAGGAGGACATTGAAACCATGTTTAATAAAGCCACAAATAAAAAAAATAAAAGCCAAGGGACAGGCCTTTCTGGATGACTGAATAATGTATGAAACCTGGGTGTGTGGAAGGTTCAACTGCTCTGAATAAGAGCTCCCTTCAGAGCCTCATAATCTTTGTTTAAAAAAACGGGGCCGTGCTCTTCATGCCCAATGCACCTTCCATGTTGAGATGCTTTAACTTCATTTTCAACTTGGTTGGATTTCAGGCACCAGGAAAACACACTTCTGGCATATCAACAAGGGCATTTATAGAGAGGCCTAACTGAGGAGGAGGAGGAGGAGGAAGGGGAGGAGGAGGAGGAGGAGGAGAAAAGGCCTATCCAGAATGACAGAATGTGGGCAGCACAGTGCCTAGAGCTGAGTTCTGGGGTGGGGGGAGACTGCTTCTTGACTGCAGATGCCCCGTCCTGCCACCAGAGGGACACTTGCCCCCACTCCGTGTCTGCACCACCACATGGACTGCATCCTCAAAGGACAAGACAAATAAACTTCTTCCACAAACTGATTTTTTTTTTTTTTGTATTTGTTCCAGCAATGAGGACAGTAACTAATCCACGTATTTAAAGCCATAAAGTATCTTTTCAGTGCTCTTTGAAGTAGCTTTCTATAGTTATAGTTCCTGTTGACTGTTGGTGTCTCTGGTTTTATCTTCTGCCATTCCCAGCTCCAAACACCTTTAATCTCAGCACTCAGGAGACAGAGGCTGGTGGATCTTGGACAGTTTGAGGCCAGCCTGGTTTACACAGTGAGTTCCAGGACAGCTAGGGCTGTTATATAAAGAATCTATATAAAGATTTCATAGGTACAAGCTATTTTCTAAAAGCTGTCCATTATGTCTAAAGAGCTAGCTGTAGACATATGAGTAGTAGAACTCAGCACTTGACAGCAGCCTAAAGGCAACTACAAATTCAGTGCATATAAATAAATCAACAAGAATCAACTGCTGGAGTGGAGGCTTTCTCTATCCCGCACATCTAGGCATACCAGACACAGTGCTCAGCCCTGAGTACAGACTTGAGGTGTCATTTGTTTCACTTGTGAGAGCCATGTTTGACTGGCCTGTGGACAGATGACCTCTTAGGAGACAGCCCAACTAGAAGCAAGCACCAAGCAGTGACACTTGGCCCAATTATAAAGTTGTGATTGTTGAGAGCAAGAAGGAGCTGTCATACATTTTGTTTGACCCATTATCTCCTGATTGAAGACTCCCTCCTCTCTTGTATCATCTATGGCTGTGTTGAAGTTTTTGTTTCTGTGGTGTTGGACCTTGTACATGATAAGCAAGTATTCTGTCATTGGAATATAATGAGCAGCATCTCTCTATTTTAAGGTGTTTTCTTGCTAGTCTATTTGGTCCAGCTACTTTTTTCTTTGTGCCCATGTCTATCTTTGGAAAGGAAATACCTATCCCAGTCTGCCCACCACTGTATTTTGTAAGTAGATATATCTTACTGTTTTTTGTTTTAATTTCACAGGCTAACAGCTGGAGAAATTTGCCTTGGGAGGCATCATGTTTTCAGTCTCACCTATGACTGAGGTTGATAAGGATCTGAATTTCAGATTTGTTAGTTGACACTGGGATATATATGACTTTTGGAATTACTGAGACAGAATAAATGTTATACATTGAATAATACAAATTTAAGGAACAAAGGGAGAAATGCTGTGGTTTGGATGTGCTTTTCAAAGTTCATGCATTGGAAATTTATTACTCAATGTGGTAGTGCTGTGCAGTAAAAAAGTAATCTCATGGCAGATGTTTAGGTCATGAGGGTGTCACCATCATGATTATGTTTATCCTGTTAACTTGTGCATGAGTTGTAGTAAGAGTTTCTGGCCCAGACTGGCTCCAAGATCTGGACCAGCTGTCCCAAATAGACAGCTCACAGCTGTTTGGTCTCAAATAATCACATAAGGTCTTATATTAATTTTATGTTGCTTGGCTTATGGCTCAGGCATATTGCTGGCTAGCTCTTGTATGTTAACTCAATTTATTTTTATTAATCTGTCTTGCCACATAGCCTGTGGCTTACCTGTGCATGCGTGTGTGTGTGTGTGTGTGTGTGTGTATGTGTGTATGTGTGTGTGTTAGCATGTTGATTTTTGGGTGGCTGGATGGAGTCTCTCTTGACTTTACCTTCCTTCCATTTCATCTACGCTCAGATTTCTTGCCTGCTTTTAAGATGTCCTGCCATAGGCCAAAACAGTCTCTTCGTTAACTGATGATATTCATAGCATATAGAAAGACATCACACATCAAAGACTCATCTTGAAAAGGGATTTGTTATGAGAGCAGCCCCCTCCTGATACCTTCATATTGTGAAGAAGTCCTTTACTAGATCCTCTTAAACTTCTCAGTCTAGAAAAACATTAGCTTAATTTATACTTTTTAATTAAGCCATATTTATTTTAAATGTTTAATTAGCATATGTTAATTAGATATAATAGGTTTCATTGTAACATACATGTAAATAGTGTATTTAGATTATATTCACCCCTTTTCCATAACTTTGTGTTCCTTTCCCATTAATCTACTTCTTCATCTCAATTAGTCCTCCTTCTCTGTGTATGTGTGTGTGTGACCTGTGAGCTTTATTAGGTTTGTTTATAGAAGCCTGGGTGGGAGTTTGTTTACCTTCCTAGTAGATGCACCCCAGAAGGAAATGTCTCTTCCTCCTCTATCAACTCTATGTACAAATCTCCAGGGATTCTTTTCTTTATACATTATTCATTCTGCAGTATTTCCCTCCCCTATTTTCCTAAAAATCCACACCTCATTACTATAAAGGATGGGAGTACAACAAATAAATACATCAATTTTCATAAAAATCATCAAGATTTTGTGTCCTTGGAGATCTGAGTAACAGGCTTTGGTGCTTTCAAGAAATAAGTTGATAATATGGGTGTGTGAGTCAATTTTAAGCTTTGCCACAGAGCTGTGACCTGATAGAGGCTCTGGTACACCAGGAAGAGTACCCAGAATTTACATATGCTGGAAAACTTCAAAGATGGGACCAGAGAACAGCTGGAATAGGATAGAGGCTACACCCACAGTGTAAGAGAGATTCCACTGTGGGCTCAAAGAGGTCACACAAGTGTCTGGAGAAATGCTCCATGACATTCTATAAACTATTAAAAAGGAACCAGAAACACTGACAATAACAACAGAACTAAGTTTAAGCTTGGAAAAAAGAAAACATGAGCGCTGTCTGTAGTTCCTTGTAAGCAACAGGGAAGTAAAAAGAAAAAGTGCAGGCTCTTCCTTCCTCGTCGCTGTTCCAGATGGCTCCTCTATTTATTACTTTGTCTTCACTGTTGTTCTCTTTAAATACTACTCCTGTGTGTGTGTGTGTGTGTGTGTGTGTGTGTGTGTGTGTGTGTGTATTCATATGCATGTGCGGGGCATGTGTGCCTTGGCTGATTGAACTCTGGTAGCCACGATTGTATAGCAAGGTGCCTTTACTGGCTGAGACATATTAACAAAGGTTCCTGTTCTCCTATTTTTACAAGTGAGATTATGGGTATTAAGGGAGTTTTAAAAATGTGTCTGATACAATGCAGCCAGCAGGTAGCTGAAATGAAGTGATCTTCATTTCACACATCCAGAGGCATGCTGGTAATGTTCAGATATCAGCAGGCCTAAGAAAAAAAGAAGCCCCAGTTTCCAGTGTTAGTTGATTCCTGTTGTGTAAACACTTCCACTGGGGTTGATTTCCAACTCCCAGGTGAAACCCTTAAAAACAAGGTTGGGAAGACATGCACACAAACAGCTCTTCCCAGCCAGTATGAGTCAACTCTAACATACCATCTTATTTACTTCCAAGTCCATACTCTTCACATTTTATTTCTTTCCATGATAAAAATTGACCCTTGATGTTGGATGAATCTCACCTACCTGCCTATTCCTGAATAACTACTCAGAGGTTTATATTAATTATAAATGTTTGGCTGATGGTTCTAGCATATTACTAGCTAGCTTTACATTTAAATTAAGTCATTTCTATTCATCTGTGCATCCTCTCATAGCCCATGGCTTGCAGGTTCTTTCATATCTTGCTTCTTGGGCAGCTCACTGAGTCTGCCCCAACTGATTCTGCCCTTCTTCATCTTCTTTAGTTTGAATGTACCACCTAACATTATTCTGCTTGGCTATTGGCCAAAACAACTTTATTTATTAACCAATGACAGCAATACATATTCATAGCATACAGAAGGACTATCCCACAGCATTTCCCCTTTTCTCTCTAAGCAAACAGAAAGCTTTTCATTTTAGCATAATAAAATTATATATAACAAAAACAGTTATCAAGCAAGAATTATAGTTACAATGTTTATTTGTTATTGCATGAATTCTACTTGTTCTTATAATAAAAACTTGGATCTCAATATTGGGGAAAAGCTGTATCAGAGAGACAGAGGAACAAGCCACAGTTACTTCTCATATAGCCATTCCTCAGGAATCCTCAGACTGAAGGGAGTCTCTGGTGAAGTGCTTTCTCCATCTTATTTCTTTCTCCATCCAGCTATTATCACTTCCTGGTTCAACTTTCCTAGTGCTGGGATTAAAGTATTTGAAGACCACCTATCTGAAATATATCTCTATATTATCCTGAAAACATATCTACAAATTTGATTCTCACGGATGACTAACTACTGATCTATGTTTTTTTTGATTATCCTAAAAAGTTTATAATAATACTTTTCAAAAATTAGAGCTTTATATTTTAAATGAACTGCATAGGTACAATACCTTAAACAAGAGTTTTGTTATAATATGTTGTAACAAAAATGACCTTAATTTGTATCTTACAGTTCTGGATATCAGGGTATATTTATAGTTGGTTTCTGATACCTACTATATTCTTGACTCACACAGGCAAGCATGGGAATTGGGAGAATGCATTTATTTTTAGTAGACTGAAGTCATATAGGATTATATATCCACAGTCATTTTCCATCATTTTACTTTAGTTACTTCCTGAAGACCATATCCAAATAATGTCACATTGGGAATTAGGGTTTAGCTACTTTTCAATTTCAAAACACCATGTCCAAGGCAACTTACAGAAGAATTGGGGGGGGTGGTGACTTAGAGTTCTAGAGGGTTAGTCCATGATCATCATGGTAAGGGGCATAGCAACCGACATAGCAATACAGTAGTGGCTGAGAGTTTACATCTTGATCCACAAACAGGAGGCAGAAAAAGCTAACAGGCAATATAGTGGGCCTTTGAAACCTCAAAACCTTTCCCAATGACACACCTCCAGCAAGATCACACTTTCTAGTCCTCCCTAGACATTTCTACCAACTTGAGACTAATATTCAAACATATGTGTAGTATCACAAATGAGACTCAGAGCCGATTATCAGGGGAAGGCTGAAATATCAGAGAGAGGAAGCACCACAGTCAATTCTCACCCAGCTGACTTGAATTTCCTCAGCATCACTCCTGGTTGCTTCTGCTAGTGCTTCTGTTCTCTCTGGGTTTCTACAGCCCTTATATACCCATCCAGGTTAGGATTAAAGGCGTGTAGCCTTGAACTCAGACACAGAAGAAGTTCTGGGTGGAGGTCACCACTCCCGGCTCTCCTAGGGTTTGACTGGGTGCCCTCTCTCCAGTATTCAGGTTTTATTAAATGTGTGATATATATCCACACATATGAGCCCATGGGGACATTCTCATTCAAGCCAACACAGGGATTTTATACTTGCATTTGGGTATGGGGAACATAATTTGGTCTATATCACTTTTTTCCTTTTATAGATATTTATTATTTTTTATTTTATGTGAATTTGTGTTTTACCTGCATGTTATAACTGTGTAAGGGTGTCAGATCTTGGAATTACAGACAGTTGGTAGCTGCCATGTGGGAATCAAACTCAGGTCCTCTGGAAGAACAGTCAGTGCTCTTAACCATTGAGCCATCTCTCCAGCCCCTATATCACTTTTTTCCAATGGAAATTGTAGATTGTGGTGGGAATGTTCATCTGTATGTTGTGAAAATCATTCTGTAAATAAAGGAACTGTTTTGGCCTGTGTCGAGCACCATGGCAGTAGGTAGGAAATCAGAGACAGGTAGAGGAGGGCAGAGTTAAGACAGACTCCATCCAGCTGCCAAAGAAGAAACATGTAAAGGACCCAGGTGAGCTAGGGGCCATGGGCCACGTAGATTAATGGAAATGGGCTGAATTAAGATGAAAGAGCTAGCTAGCAATGTGCCTCAGACATAGGATGAAATTAATATAGGCATCTGAGTCATTTTTGTGGGGAAAGGCTGCCACTGGTAGGTCAAACCTCTGGCTCGTACGGGGTCAGAAACCTTGCACAACAGTAGAAAATTTGACTTTGGAGATATTGCTCATTTTGTTTTTCCCTCAGAAGCTATAGTAAATTTCTGTAATGGATTTCTCAGATGATACAATGTCATGTAAGAACTGTGGGAAACAAAGGTAATCTAATTATAGGACCTCTCCATTCCACATCTTATAACCTACTGTCCTCTGGAAGTCAGCTCATCTTTCTAAGCTTCCTCCTCTATGGAAAGTGTACAATGAAGCTCAATGCCTGAAGTTGTTGAGTATTAAATGGGAGCTGCACACTACTTAAAATAGTACTAGAAAAATATTCAATAAGTAAAACCTTAATACATGCTGGATTAATGAACTATCTTTAAATAAGTACTAATATATTCAGTTGAGCAAAACCAAACATTCAAGGATATGGTAGAAATTTATTGAAAAATAATGTCAATCATTTCAATTCAAATTTTGGATATGACAACAAGCTCTCATTCAAGAAAAAGAGACCAGCAAGTCTAGGTTAATCCAGGCATTAGTTAATCACTGGGGTGTTTTACTTTATTCAAAATGTCATCTACTACATTATTTATGTCTGTCTATTAGTGAAGGAGTCTACTTTCAGTGTAATAACAAAATAGGGCAGTTGTATACAGTAAAAATATAATCTATAAAATCTGGAGTTCTGTATTTAGCTAGTGTATCTGGAAAATAGCTTGTGATTGCTAATACGAAATAATCTTATGTGGTGGGTTCAGGCAGTTTTGAGCAAGACCTAAAAGACATGGCTTTAAGGTCTTAAAGACTCCTATATTAGGCATAGCCAGCTCCCCTTTAAAGACCAGTTGCATGCTGCTTGTCCTTCCTGTTTGTTAACTGCATTTTCAGAGAGAAGTTTGCCATCACGTGGGACATTTCAACCCTCCAAAATCTGCCCTAAGGTTCAATCTTGTATCAGTGAATGTTTCATATAAACTCCTTAATAAATAAATATTAATCCTCTTATATAATCAATTGCCAGTGATAATTCCTACTATAATCCTATTTATAAAAATTGGCTTCATAAACAATAAGCTAGATTCAAATGTAAAATTCTAAACCAGTACAGAGAAATAGTATAAAGTATTGAAAGAATATACAAAGCTAATTATACCACAAGGAGTAATGTGTAACCAAAGGCATTGTAATTAATATCAGCTTATATGTTGTGAAAAGTGGTCATGGTCATCCATGTCTTTAATCCCAGCACTTTGGGATGTAGAGGCAGGTGGACCTCTGAGTCAGAGCTTGGCCTGGTCTACATGGCACATTCTAAGCCAGCCAAGACCCTGTCTCAAGTGAAACAGCAAATACAAAATGTGTGATTTCAAAGGTTTTCTAGGTTTTTACAACCTTGTTTCTACTAGATGGTGATTTTCAGCATAGGGTTTTCCATGTCCCTTGTCTCAAGAAAAAGGAAGCTATGTCAGAATTTTTCCAGGGGGTTGGATATTTTTAATGTTTAAGAAGGAATGTATGGAGTTTTATGAGTTACATCCAGAAAGGTCTACAAGGACAGAATCATTAACTAGCTACTATAAAAGCATTCTAAAGTTGTTAGGCTCTGCCTAGAGCTATGCAGGGATGCAGGACTGATAAATCACACATGGCTGCTTGCCATCCATCCCATGAAAAGCTTCCAATCAGCAGACTGCTCTAAGAAGTAGCTCATACTGATAACTCCACTTATAAACTGACTCTAAAGCAAGGTCAGGAGAGATGCCGAACTGCATATACAATGAGGATAGCTTTGAATTAAATCACTGCCCATCTCGGCTTCCCGTTTCTCCTGTGTTCTAGATGTCTTGTTGAGCCATACATTTCTGTCCCCTTGTTCTTCACCTTCATTCCTCAGAACTTTTCACTCTTACCACCCCCAAGTAGGCTCTTCTAAATTTAGAGAATAGTCATTTATCTACTTATTCAGTATACACACATAATTGTGGGTGCCAAGTTCAGAAGTTGGTGCTAGAGGTCTAACTATGGACCAGAATATTTGCATATAAGCATCTCACATTATGGTCAGAGGAACAGAAATGGAAATAATCGTGGTATCATTTGATAGCTGCTTTAAAAGATCTGTGAACAGGCCACAGTAGAGATGACATTCTACTTTGGCAAAGTGTTAAGTCTATGGAAGGCAGCAACTCTTGAGTGTTGAGTGTATAAAGCCTGAGAAGAAAGTTCCAAATAAAGGTGACATCTGCACAGGCTGAGATATGTATGTGGTTGACAGGTAGGTTTCAAGGTGGGCAGGGACTGGAGTAGCAAAAAAATGTGAACATAAAATCCCAAGAAAAACATTTTTGCAACTGACTGGTATTTTAGAACTTTGTGGAATTTTAGAGGCCAAGTAAATTAATCTACTAATTTTATAAGAGAAAGAAACTGAGACTTAGGGCAGCTAACTTGTTCAGGACAGGAATAAAGGTAATCTCCAATTGTACTCTTCTGCTCTTCTCTCTGTGGACATCAATCCAACTATGGTTCCTAACATCCACTTAATAAAACTGGTCTCCCAAAGCCTAGAAACTAGGTCACTCTAAGCTTCATACACAAATCACTGCACAAAGTTTAGATCTATAGCCCCATGTGTACTCTTTATGTTAACCTGATGTATTCTGTACCTGTGTGTGCTGTGGTGTGGGCCTTGCACATACTAAGCAAGTACTGTACCACCGAGCTATTCCCAGCCTCACATTTAACAATCCATTCTTAGACTTAAAGACTGTTTATTGGAGAATATATTGAGTTTTGAATGCTGCTCAAATTACCATGAGCCAGGTGACATACAACAACACAGCAGTTCTGAAGACAGGTTTCTCAGAGCTCTTGTCAACTTGTGGGAGGGCAGGTTCTTTGTAGAATCTTTAAGGGCTTTCTTCACTGTGGCTGCATCACTGTACTCTCTGTGTTGTCAAGTGTCTCCTTGGCCTACTTCTCCTACCTTCTCATCTCATGATGATCCTTGTGATTACCTTCAGGGTCCACCTAGGTAATCTGCTACCCATTTAAAGTCTGGTCTTCAATTACTACATTAAAAACTTATTTCATGGGGCTGGAGAGATGGCTCAGTGGTTAAGAGCACAGTCTGCTCTTCCAAAGGACCCGGGTTCAATTCCCAGCACCCACATGGCAGCTACCAACTGTCTGTAGTTTCAGTTCCAGGCAAACACCAAGGCAAATAATTAAATAAATAAATAAATAAAAGTGTTTTTTTTTTTTTTTTTTTTTTTAAAAAAAAAACTTATATGCCCCAGTTCTGTGACAAAGTGGCAGACTGTGGTGTTTTGTTTAAAAAAAAAACAAAAAACAAAACTTATTTCTATCCGGGTGTGATAGTGTATTACACCCCAGCACTTGGGAGGCAGAGTCAGGAAGATCTCTGTGAGTTCAAGGACAGCCTGCTCTACAAATTCAGGACTGTTACACAGAGAAACTTTGTCTTGAAAAACCAAACAAAATGAAAACAACCCAAAATTTCTATATAAGGTAATATTCCCAGACTCCATCAGGAAGTAAGTGTCTTGGGTTAGTGGTGGTGATGGCAATTATTCCATTTACTACACAGAATATTCTTGACTCTGAATTGGAAGCATGGAAAGATATGTACCAATGTGTATCTGAGAACAGAGAAACACAAGGCCAAGATAAGAAATTCTCCTTAGTGGCTCTGTTTATGGAGAATCAGACATACCTAAAAGGTTTGGTCTAGTGTGTCTTGGCAGGGAAGAAAACCATAGTCTGGCTCCATGGGTCAAGTTAATGCTTCAATAATTATTTTAAAAAATTAATTATATTTGTGTGTGCATGATATGTGTATGGGCATGTGTGCCATGGTGTTTGTGGAGAACAGAGAACCCCTGTAATCACTTACATCTTCTCTTTTTAACCCTAAGAGGACCTGTAAACCCTTTCCAAATGGGACACATTGTATATTTGCTGTCATCTGTGCTTCTTGAATTGCAATTCTAAGACCTTCAGATAAACACTTAAAAAACAAACAAACAAAATTAAAACCTCATTTTCTCTCTTTGGATAAAAATATATATCGAGAGTATCAGTATTCTAACGGGTTCTTTCTTAAGCAAGTAAATGTACTATGTGAGGCTGGTTAGTGTATTAGTAAGCTCAGAAATACAAGCCAACAAGCAAATGCAACAACAATTAACTGCTGCCAAGAGCTCGGATCATGATTTTGGAGTATGGTGTGAGTGAGTCATGTGGGTAGTATGTAACAGGAGGGAACTGTTGTTTTCTTTGGTTTGAAAATCCTACCGTGGTTATGAAAACAGAATCTTTTTTTTTTTTTTTTTTGAAGTGTCAGATAAATGATTTATTCTGATGTCTGAAAATTCTTCAACGACATAAAGATGCATACACATTTTTTGTGTATATTAAATGTTTTCATGACTGATGGAATAGGGGCAAGAAATGGCAAGTTTAAAGCCCCTTAGCAAAGAACACTAACAAGGGTATCAGAACAGTAATTCCAATTGTTCCTTTGGGTTTGCAGTGCTGTTACTTTTTTTTTTTTTTTTTTTAATTTTGCTGATGCATGCCAAACGTTATTTAGCCCCACCCTGGTGCAAAGGAGCTGTTAAGCATACTAAAGACAAACAAAACAAAAAACCAATCAGTTATAACTGCAGGCTACCCAGAGGAAATAAAATATAGACACACACACACATTCACTTTCTAAAGGCATTATCGTTTGGCTTGCATTTTCCTATCATAACTGCATTAATGCCTAGTTTTTCTCTTTCATTTTCGCCAATACAATCTCAGACAGCCTATTTGGGGGGTCTGATCTACGCATATCTCCCAGAAAGGCTTTTAGAGTTTTTGTTTTTTGTTTTTTGTTTTTGCTGTTGTTGTCTGTTTTTTAAACCCATCCACTCATTACTGAATTCTTTGTAAGTTACTTCTTGAAATAATTTCAATGAGTTAAATTCAGAATCACAATTCTATATTTGGGTCTTATTCTGAGATTCCAAAAGGCCATATATTTAGAAAAGAACTGTATGTACCAGAAGGATGATACAATTTTGAACATAACTGAGCACACAAGGTAGGAGCCATCGACATTCAGTACTATAGAAAACTAAAATTAGTGTCTCCGTAAGCAGGCCCTGCAAGCCAAAGGCTTAGTGTGTGCGGTGTTTGGTGTACATGAGTGGGCCATGCCTATTGGTCAACCGGATTCCACCGGCTTTAACGAAGGTCTGCAGTGTCCAGGAATGTGTTCACGTGACTTGGAAATGCGCTGACCTCTGGTGCAAAGCTCAGAGCCAATTTGGCTGTGGTCCCGGGGCCGCTGCTCTGACTTTACCTAGATGGCCTGGAGGCCTCGGCGCCTCCGCCGGCGGGGCAGCCATGGCAAAGGCCTGGCGGCGGGTGGCGCGGGGTGTGACCTGGCTGCAGCCTGGGACCACGCGGTCTGGGACGGCGGCCAAGCTCTTGGCGCCCTCGGCAGAGCACTGGAGGCCGCAGCCGAGGAAAGCAAAAGCCGTGGGCTGCAGATCGCCCTCCGCACAGCATGAGCTCGCTTCTCGCTCCGCCCCTCCAGCCTCCGTCCACTTCCGCGCCAGCCCGCCCTCTAGCCCCCGCCCCACCTCCAAGCCCCGCCCCGCACTGGCTCCGCCCCCCGCGCAGCGCGCCGGCTCCCCGGGGACCTGAGCTGGCGCTGGGGAGCCTTCGTGCAGTTATCCTGGACCCTCGCGGGAGGCGGTTTCCACGGCCGAGATCCTCCTTGGCGGGTTTCCTCCTTCGTCCCGGTGTCGTTTGGACATCTCGGAGAAGTACTGCAGGTTGCGAGTAGGTTTCCGCTCCCGAAGCCCTGCCTTCTCCGGGAGATGCTGCACTAGTGAGTGGCACCTCAGGAGTTGCGGAGCCTGCATCTCTGGAGCCGCCTGGGTGAAGAGCCACCTTATTTTTAGTCGTCTAGGGGAGAGTAGCTATATTTGGGATCCCACCATTTCTGTAGTTTCCCAGGTTGCAGCTTCAGGATAGGAATACAAGTGGGTGTATCCTCTTTTAGTTGTATGTAAATGAATGGGGTACACAGCTCACTCAAGGCAACTTATTTCAGCTTCATCTGTAGTATTTATCTTCTTAAATCCATCCCCAAAGCATTCTTGCCTTTTTTCTTAAGGTAACTGTAACTTATTAAATCACAGAATGAGAAAAAGAAGGAGGCAGGATGGGAAAGGGTGCTGAGAGTCGATTTTTCCTCCCCAGTCCTGTGGTTGCTTCTTACGCGGTTATGACCCTGGTAGTTGTGAATATGCTTTCACGGTCTCCAGTCGAACCTGTATGATGTGCGACACTCAGTCGGACCCAGAAAACATTAAGAGAAGGGAAAAGTCAACAGCCTCTAAAAAGCTGGGGACTTCTTGCTTTGCCTTTACTGTAGGGTGCTTTATAAATGTTACACCATGACTTGCTTGGGTGGATTGGCTTAGTATGAAGTCAGAAAGTCACTCTTGGGACACACTTCTCTGTAAACTAAGAAATAATTTTTATGTTTATTAACAGATGGAAGTGTAACATTTCCGTTTCTGTTTTGTCTCATTGGGTAGGAGTTAGTAGTAACGACATGGGTTAGAAAGAAGTTACGTAATCTTTAAAAGAACGATTACCTGGATCTTACAACAGTTTATATTTTATAATAATCTGATTTTTGTTTTAAGAAAATATTAGCTCTGTTAAAAGATTTAAGGGCAAGTATGTACGTTTAAAATCAGTATTTAAGAAGAATAGAGGGCTTAAAACGGGCGCAAGTCAACTGGAAGGAAATACAGCCATAATTTTCAATGGTTTTGTTTTGTTAACATTTTTGCAGACTTGCTGGCTTCATGAATTGTACCAAGTGTCCAAGAGACAAAAGTCCGTAGTATATCTCATACCTTTATTTCAATTCACAAATCCAAATTGGATTGGACAGACTCTACATTTGAAAAGTGAGGCTTAAAATTTGTCCAATAGTACTGTTTGAAAGACATTTTAACATAAGCATTCTGTTCTACAGTTTGGGTTGTTTATTTGATAAGGTTTTGGCTATCTTTAATTTTATTTCAAACACTCCTTATTGGTTTGTTTGAAATAAGTCATGTTTCCTTAGATATTTATTTAGAAAGGGGGCATGGAAATTTAGTTTATACTTGGAATTAATATTTGACTTTAATTTTGTTTTTTCTTTTGTGCTTTTCTCTCTCGGTGCATAGCCATAGCTATAGTGGGTTTTATATTCTTTTTTCTTCTATATGAATAAGAAGGTGGTACATGGAGTGCCCTGTGTGTCTGGGTGTTTTAGATCAGAATATATTCAAGCAAAACAAGTTTTAACTAAAGTATTATTAGGAAGATGAACTATGCATATTTGTTAAAAAAAAAACAAAACTTTTTTTTTCATCCTGAAAACCTGTAAAGGCATGTATCAGATTGGCATAAAAATCAATTAAAGTGATTGTTTTTACTGTAAGGCTCAAGTAATCATTCATTCTAATTCCCACAGCACTGAAGAAGTCTACATGTCTATAACTTAGTGCTTTACTTGACATGTCTTTTGAATTTAGTAACTGTCGATTATTATTTATTTTATTAATTGACTTTTACAACAGATTATATTCTTGGATAGCCCCAAGAGTACCACATAAATAAATAGTTATACACAGTCTGCTGACAAATAACCTTAAATCATGTATTCAAGTTTTTCAGGGTGCTTCAGGTCAACAACTCTGGTTCTTATTAGACAGATGAAGCACACAAGCCAAGATAGATGCCAGCACAATATAGACTACACATTAAAACATTTAGATGGATAATTCAAATTGAATTCAGCATAATTCAAATGTGTGATTGAAAACAATTCACAATGCTGGCTGTGGGAGCACATGCTTGAAATCCCAGCGTTTAGGAGGCAGAGACCTACTGAGGGATTGTGAGTAGGAGGCTGGTCTTGGTTACATAGAAAGTTCCAGGCCAATTTGGGATACCTAGCAAGACTGTGTGAGCAAAGGGAAAGGGGAGAGGAAGAATGAATTCTGCCTGCACCGATGAACAACCTCTTTCCTCTTTAACGGGGCGGGTTTTTGTGTTTATGTAGTTGGGACCTTCCCATATTAAGGGGCACTATCATACTGATCAATCAGTAAGTGTCTGACGAATTCTGTATAATTTTGTAGTACTCCTCAGTTATACGAATGAAGTTATGAGGCTCAAGAGACACTTGGCTTTCTTGTTGTCATTAACAGCCCTTAAACTGATTCTTGTCTGTCTGGCTTATCAGACCTTTGACCTACAGCTATTAGATAACCATAGTATTTTGTTTGAGAAGTTATTTTTCGTGTTTGAAGTCGCTTTGCTCAACCTACAAAGATATTTGTTTCCTTTTTAAGTGTGTGTTTTTAGTTTTTAGAGAGCTCATGGAAAGCTAAGTTCCTCTTCTTTCACTGTAGTTAAAGTAACTAATAAAAGATTTAAGTTTCTGGATTTGAATTTTTTTTTTTTTTTTTTTTTAAGCTAGACAAAGTCATGAGCATGACGTAGAACATGTCTTTTCTGTGCTGACCATGTTCTCTGAGTGTTGCTCTAAGGGCTTTTAGATGAGAACTAATCTCAGTTATCTAAGGATAATTAAGGGGGGAACATGGCTAATAGTCAGTCTACACTCCTCTGGCCAGATCCAGAGCCTGGGAACATCATATAACTCGTGCAGTCTGACTTGCTCTGCCTGTAAAGAGGTCAAATAAGTGACGGCTTTTATCACGGGATAGGTAGTCAGGTGGGAAGAGACCCTGGAGGGTGTGGACTTGGTTCAACAATTCTTTAACTTGCAGAGAGAGCTTCTTTTCTCATAAAGTTTGGCTTTTCATCACATCTCAGAACTGTGTTGTTTTCATTTCACAGAGGTGTATCTTTTTAATATTGCTGAGGGAATGTTGATCCTTCATCTGTGCCTAGTTTTCTGTGTGAACATGTTATCTGTTCTACGTACATGTCTGCTGGTCTGCTGTTTGTAGCCTGTTTTTTTTTTTCTTTTTTCTTTTTGGATTAATGCTGATGTGCATATGTTCAGTATCCTTCCAGTAAAGAATTTCTACTAATAAACTTTTGATTTTCTCAGTAGCATTCTCTTGGCTAAGCACGGTTATGCACAGCTTTGTCATTTCTTTTTGCATGGCCATGCAACTCAGACTTTTAAGACAGTGTTTTTTTTACCTTCAATTTAGTGTAAGCTGCCATACTTCATAAATTTTGTTGGCTACAAGAATGCATTTTGTGGGGCTGGAGAGATGGCTCAGCAGTTAAGAGCACTGACTGCTTTTCCAGAGGACCTGGGTTCAATTCCCAGCACCCATATGGCAGCTCACAACTGTCTGTAGTTCCAGTTCCGGGCAAACACCAAGGCAAATAATTAAATAAATAAAAAAGTTTAAAAAAAGAAAAAAAAGAATGCATTTTGTGTTATTGAGGACTAGGCATCAGCATTTGAAGGACCAGGACTTCTCAGAATGCAGGACTTTTGATGTGAATAATAGGAAATTCCCCCAAACTAAATTTTGGCTACCTATCTGGAGATGTCTCTATGGAAGGATAAAATTTGGGCTGAATTTATAACACTTTTTCAGAGTAGGGAAGGTATCTTCAAGGCATCATGTATATTTTCTTTTCATATGACTGAAACATAGAATGTTATTGTTAGTTTGTTAATTAATCATCGATCATCTGTTGATGGGTCTTTGTATGACTTCAAGTCAGAACAATTAAGTAATTAAAGTTTTGCAATTTGAAAACCATGAAAATTAAGAGTAATTTTTTTCTTTTTAAAATAATTAATTTTATTTTATGTGAATTGGTATGAGGGTTAGGGTTAGATTTACTGGAACTGAGTTAGACAGGTGTGAGCTGCCATGTGGGTGCTGGGAATTGAACCCAGGTCCTCTGAAAGGGCAGCCAGTGCTCTTAACCTCTGCGCCCTCTCTCCAGCCCCGAAGTATTTTTTTTATTGAGTGTCTACTAAGAACTTACTTCGAAAAGGGAAAAAAAAAATCCTAATTTTGAAAGCAAAATCAACTTAACTTTGTCTTTGTGAATACTGGCAACTTTTGGACTGTTGCTTCTGCTAGGCTCAGCTTAACTGGTGGGCAGTGTGGATGTTGGGGCTGGAGCCTGAGAGTTACTTTTAGACTCTTTGCAACTTCCCAGTTATGCAGTCGTATTGGGGCAGTTTGGGAAATTGCTTTACTGTGTTTCTCCTCCACGTGGAAGGAGTACAAAGGAGTTTGATAGTGTGGTGAGGCACCGTTTACCTAGGATGTGGGTTCCAGATGGCTTCACATAGCAAGATGCATGAGGAAACTGGAGACTGATTTTTTTTTCTTAAGGAGACTACTGGTAGTGCCATGTGTGACTTATGGTTGTATCAGATTGATCAGGATATGACCAGCATGGACTTCCCTTGCTGGAAGGCTGGAGATGTAGCTGCTGAGCTGGTGTTCTGCCCTGAGCAGAATAAGGAGATGGACTTTATGGCAGGTCTCTTAGCCTTTACTTTATACAACTGTAGCCTCCAACTTTGTAGCTGTCTCCCATGACTCTTCCATAGTTAGCAGGCATGCCCTTCGTTGACTTAAGTCTTTCTGTCTTTAACTTTTGCCTCTCTTTTGGTTTGATTTCCAGCAGGTGATTTAAACATAAATAAATGACTAAAACGACTCTGGCCTCCCTCCACCCTCTATGGAAAGCAATAAGAAGTTTAAGTCCTGTTCTTCATTTTCATTCCATAAGTATTTGTTGAACACTTAGCACTTGTGTATTTCTGCTAGGTATTGTTGTAAGCAGTGTGAATTATTGCTGATTGTGTTTTTTCTCGGCTTGGCTCCTTGGGAGCAGAGCCAAATTAGAGACTTAGGCCTGTGACTTATCAAACTTTATAGATGGCAAGGTGGCCTTTCTACTCTAGGACTGTAAATATCTGTCGCGGGATTACGACACTTATGTAGGGCAGAGTGTGTGACTGTAAAAGAGGCCCATGATAGGCACCCGCCGAGCTAGTCTAAATTTTAGAATTCTGGAGAGACCTTTGGGAGCTTCCTTAATGCCTGAACCCCTTTGTGCTGATGATTAATGACAAAGTACAATAGTGGTTCTCACCCTTCAAGTCCATCAGAACCAACCATGGGTCCCTCTTTTCAGAGTTTTCACTCAGTACGTCAGGCATAGTGTAAGAAGCTTCAGTGGTGGTGGTGCACCCTGGGGAGGCTGGAGACTGGAGGCTGGAGGCTAGAGGTGTGTTCCAGGCTAGCCTGGTCTACAGAGCAAGCCTTAGGACAGCCAGGGCAACACAGAGAAACCTTGTCTCCAAAAACAAACAAACAAAAATCTCCAGTTCATTCTGATGTGCATGTTGTACCCAGAGTCCAGACCCCCTTTAGGGGTTCCAGACCACCAAGAGACCAGTCCGATGCAACAGCAAAGAGTCTCTTTATTGACAAATTAGTTTGGATCACTCTGTCTGTCCATACAGTGGTGGAATAGGAGCAACCCTGAGCAGCATGAGGCAAGAGTTTTTATTGGGGGGAGGGCTCTAGGGGCTTCAGAGCTGGGTTACAGTCCTGGGATTGGACTAAGTTCGAGCTGGGTACCTGTTATGAATTCATTGACTGTTTTGAATTCTAGGGATGTTTCAATATTTAGCTGGGTTGTTTCCCTTTATCAGCAGCTCAGCAGGTATACCTGGAGACTTTCAAACCCTTCCCAGGAAGGGAATGTTTGGAATGTCAGGTATTTCCCCTTAGGTGCTATCTCCTGTGTTGGGACCTTCTTTGGTTAATCAGTTGCTACATGGTGGCCCTCCAGACATCTTGACATTCGAGCCTCGAGTCCCTGGAACCTCTATCAGCAGTTTTAAGATTTCGAAACGCAGGCCTGTTTCAGGCTGGGGTTAGGGGCTTGCTTAAAATGGAGGTGATTTGGTTCTTCAGTGCAGTCAGTACTGAGAATCAGAGGTGTAAGCCTTTGTTTCAAGCTGGACAAGAAATATTCTAAGAAGGCCTATCAGTCACAACTGGAGGTCAGATCCTTGTTTTTGTTTGTTTGCTTTTTATACTATATACAGTGTTCTGCTTGCATGTATCCCTGCTGGCCAGAAGAGGGCACTGGAACACATTACAGATGGCTGTCAACCATCATGTGGTTGCTGAGAATTGGACTCAGAACCTCTGGAAGAGAAGCCAATAAATACTCTTTACCTATGAACCATCTTTCCAGGTCCCCAAGATCATTCTTGACAACTTGGTTTGAATATTGAGAGAAGGTGGGAAGTACTGAGCTTAGCAGCATTTTGAAGAGGCAAGACACTGAAACGCTGTAGGGCATGGGCATGGGTTTATTTAGAGCTCACATTGCCTGCCTTTTTTGCTGTCCCCGTTGGAAATTTTAGCCGGGGCTTCAAACCCTGTGGGAAGTTCTGGGTCCATGTTACTATTGGACATTTGCAGTCTTTGCTTCTAGGGGACAGTGAAGGGGATGGGTAGAGAAGATTTGTAGTTGTAGTTCCTGCCCTGCCAGAAACTCTCAAATACTGAGCAACCCAGCAGCCCCTTCCCAAGTAATTGATTCAGAGTCTTAATATTATAACAACTGCTGGGCCAGCAGCTCAGGTTTATTATTAACTAGCTCTTGCGCTTAAATTAGCCCATAGTTCTATTTATGTTGAGACTGTTATGCCCAAAGTCGCGACCCCGGAGAGACCACCAGAGACAAGGACGTAGCGGAATGCAATAGCAAGGTTTATTGATGTAAATACAAGCCATGGCAGGGAACCAGTCCAGCTCTTGCCATAGCAAGATCAGGAGGGGCTCCCGAGCCACTTTTAAAGGGAAAAAAAAATCACAATTTGGGGTTACTCTAGTACAGGGTTGTGTGCTGACAGCTAATCTGGGGAATTTCTCCTTGAATCTGGGCCCAGGCATGATGTTGGTATATTTTGACTAGAGCATTTGGTGGTCAGATAGCAGGGTCAGGGTGGTATAGATTGTACAGTTGGAACTGAGGTCATGCTGCCCCTCTGTAAACAGCAGTTTCTAGCTATGGTCTCTGAGAACTGGGTGAGGGAATCTTTCTCAGGGCTCTGTCTGCTTTAGTTCTGCATAGTTCTCTAAAATGGAAGACTCCTTTTAGTCCTGGACCCCACCTGGATCATCCAGGTGTCCAGCTCATTCTCTCCTAGAACTGGGCAAGCCCCTGCCAGGAATGTGGAACTGAACTCTATTTTATCTCTATGGCTACTAGTATACAAAATGGCATTTCTTGAGCTAAGTTCACTCTCTTCAAGACATGTGTCTTGGTACCTTTTATCTGTGTCTTATCTTGCTTCCTCTGTTTCTGGCGGTCAACTCCTCTCTGCCTTTCCTCTCCCCAGAATTCTCCTAGTCTGGTTGCCCCACCTCTACTTCCTGCCTAGCTTCTGGCCAATCATTTTTTTTTAATAAACCAAACAGAGCATCATCTCGCAAAGATTATTATTTTCAAAACCAAGAGACTCCCAAGGCTTATGAGAGCTTCCATGTGAATCCAGAAGGGGCTGGCTCTGGAGCTGGTAGGAATTGTGGTGTTCAAAAGTGTCGTGAAGGAGTCCAATTATACAAGAGGACCCACATGGAGGTTTATTGAGGGAGGAGAGAGAAGGGGCAGAGGAGGGGCAAAGACCAGGTCCTGAGGATGAGAGAGAAGGAAGAGGAAGACACAGGAAGTGGGCAAGGCCCGCCTTTTGTAGTGGCTGGAGCTGTCAGGACCCCAAGGGCAGGGCACTGCAGATACTGAATGCTAGCTAGCATTTCTCCTTTTGTTTATTATAAAAAGGTGGGAAGTTAGAAAAGGGGTAGCAGGAGAGGCAGGGATGAGGACACCGTGTTCTTGAGACAGTTTTCTGCTGACTTGGGGGGCATTGGCCATCTTTGGGGGACCTGAGAAAGCGAGGGTGTTGGCCACATCTTTGGGTTTCACTTGCTGTTTCACTTCACTGTTCTGGAACCATCTGTGGAACCAGCCGGTGCGGCTTGGATCTGGCAAGTTACTGTTCGAGGTGGATCCAAGTGTACTCCCTGGAGCTCACAAAAAATCATGATGAGGTCACCAGATGGAGGAGAGCCGCATGGTTTCCGTTTAAAACGTTTTTCTAAACAATAGTTACATGCACATATACAAAGAGTTGAATCCAAGTTATATACCCGTAGAATTAAACGCAGCCTCCATTTACACATACAAGGTTAAGTCCAAGTCACACACACACACACACACACACACACACACACACACACACACACACACACACACACACACACACACACACACACACACACACACACACACACACACACACACACACACACACACACACACACACACACACACACACACACA